>PVKC010032646.1:0-14197 GCA_004027635.1 Crocidura indochinensis | reverse complement strand
AGAATTTGTAAATGCATAGCTCAAAGATAAGTGGACTTGCACAACTCAAGCCATGCTGTTCAAGGGGTAACTGTATTATGTTGATTACTAATAGATCATTTCTTGGTTACCTCTGTACTGATTGGAACTAGTACTTTTTTTTGTTAGTGTCTCTACTTTTGTAGTAATCCTTCCAAAACCTCTACTATGACACAATGTAATTTCTCTTTTATTTAAAAGCTACCTCCTTTAAGACTAGAACAGGCATTTCTTCATATTTGCTTTTTTTCTCATCATCAGCATAGCATTGATGTGGGTGGTTACTTTTTCTTCTAATTCACAATTTCATAGACTGCTTCTTGCTTCTTGATTGGTTAAATTTCTAATAGTATTTCCTTATACTCCCTTTGTACAAATGTTGATGTTAACAATACATAGAATGTTGAGTGCTACTTATGTATATAATTGGAAACTTAAAAAATATTTTTCTTCCCGTGCTGCTTGTTAATAACTCCTATTAATAAAATGATGACTCCCAGGTTCGTGGTGTAGAGATGCTAATGATGAAATACTAGAAGTGTTAACTGTATTTAGTTATAGGAATTTACTGCTAAAAGTTAATTAAACAGACCAATAAACAACTGAAGCATTTTATTATTTTAATTTGTATAAATATTAGGCTGGTAAGCTAATGAGAAGTGCCAGCTCTCGTAGAATTTGATTGACACCTGCACTAAGACTTTTAAATGTGTAGATGACAAATTAACTATTGAAACAAGTCTTGTTGTAAGATATTCCATGCAGGCAATATTTATTTTTGAGTGTGCAGTAGCATGATTTTGTCATTTCTGGCTTGAAATTTTTGCTTACTAGAGGAAAATTTTTTGTCCTAATATTGAATTTACTAAAAGATGTTTTGTGTGTCATATACAAAAACTTTCCTTTAATATTTTCTGGTTCATATATACATTTGCATTTACTACATTAATCACAAATCACAGTAATATATTTATAAGTTGGTTTAGAAGGAATTTGGCATAAAGCTCATTGTTTTTCCTTATTAATTTCTAGAGAATATGAGAAACATTCATTCCAAGTAGCTACTGGTTGATAATATTTATTGAAAGACATTTTTCCTTCCCATTTTGTTAAAATCTCTGGAGTACTATATGAACAGACAAATGAGGAAGAATGAGCATATTTTTATTTTTATATTTATGTTTTGTTTTTTGGGTCACACCCAGCAGCCTCGGGGGTTACTCTTGGCTCTACGCTCAGAGATAGCTCCAAGCAGGCTCTGGGGATTATATGGGATGCCAGGATTCGAACCACTGTCCTTCTGCATGCAAGGCAAATGCCTTACTTCCATGCTATCTCTGGCCCCAAGAATGAGCATATTTTAATTAAAAAATTATTTTTGGTTTTTTGGGTCACACCCGGCAATGCTCAGGGGTTCTTCCTGGCTCTGCGCTCAGAAATCGTTCCTGGCAGGCTCAGGGACCATATGGGATGCTGAGAATCGAACCAGGGTCTGTCCTGTGTTGGCTGCATGCAAGGCAAAGCCCTTACTGTGCTATCTCTATGGCCCCAATTTTAATTTTTGAGAGAGCCATTCTTTTTTTTTGGGGGGGGGTTGGGTTTTGGGTTTTGGGCCACACCTGGTGACACTCAGGGGTTACTCCTGGCTATGCGCTCAGAAGTCGCTCCTGGCTTGGGGGACCATATGGGATGCCCGGGAATCAAACTGCGGTCCATCCTATGCTAGCGCAGGCAGGGCAGGCACCATCTAGTGCCACCACCCGGCCCCAGAACTATTAATTCTTAAAGTTTTAGGACCAACTTAAAAAAGTTATTTTGCTTAAAATGTATACTTTAGTTTGTTGGCTTTTCAAGTGAAAATGACTATGCTTACAGGATACAGTGCTTACTCCTTGAAAAATCATGCTAACACCAGGAATACCCATTTTATAAACTAATCAGAGAACAGTAGTGTTCATTCTGTTAAAACTAACCATGAACTTTTATAAATGTATTTAGTGAATTGGAAAAAAAATGTTTATTGTCTTTACTTGAGTATTTACTCCTGGGTATGTCTGAGGGTATATATGCTTACAAATAAGAGCAATGTCAGATAATAATAATATGGGAGAAAAACATGAATCCTAGATTTGGCTAATTATTCTAGCTTTTGAGTAAAACATCTTCCTTTTCACTATGGTATTCTGAATATTTAAGCTACTTAAAATCAGTTTGATCACAGACACACTTAAGAAATGTCAAATCTACTCTCTAGGAATAGTAAATTTACTGATGGTTAAATTATTTATGATTCCTTACTTGATTCTTTTTCATTTTGATTTTTTTATGTAACTTCTTGGGAATTGGATCTTTTATATGACATCAAGAACTTGGAGTGTTGGTAAGGGGTTAGGTTAATGGGTTAACCTTCCCTTAACAGGGGAGGTTAAGTAAAGAGCCAAAAAAAAGGGGGGGATGTATAGAAAATGTATCATAAGGAAATAGGTATTTTGAATTTTTAAAAATAAAGGAGTTAAAATTTAATGAAATTTTCATTAAGTTCTGACTCAATAAAATGGTAGGTGGAGCTTTTTGTTTGTTTTTTGAAAGGTTTTTTTAAAGGTCATATTAGAAAAGAGAAAATAAGCCTTTCCTCTAAGATAAGGCAAAATACAAGGTTGCCCAACGATACCATTTCTATTTAATATAGAAGTACTCATAGAACTCCTTGTAATATATAGTACTAGAAGTACTTACCATAGCAGTTGAGCAAAATAAAAAAAAAAAAAAAAAGGCAAGTGCTTCTAGTTAGGAAAGGAAAAAGTCAAGCTCTCAGAATTTGCAGATGATAGGATACTATATTTAGAAAATCTTAAAACTTCTAGAAATTATAGTTTTTTTTTTACCTTCAAGTAGTAGTCTACAAAATTAACATGCGAAAGCATGGCTTTTCTATTTCCTAAATACAAATAATAAAAGAGAAGAACGTGATATTTTTAATCCCATTCAGTGTGCCTCAGAATCAACTGAAGAGGTGAAATACCTACACAAAGAAAATTACAATACACTGCTTCAAAAAATAGAAGAGAGCACAAGGAAATAATGAATTAATGAATTGGGAGGATTAACATAATTAAAATGGCAATATTACCAGCAGTGTGCAGATTCAATATTATTTTTATAATTTTATAATTTTTATTTTTAGTTTTTAAAGAAATAGACCAAACACTTGAAATTCATTTGGAACATTAAATCTTCATGAATAGCTTTAAATAATCCTTAGGAAAAAATAAGATAGGAGGCATCAATTTCTTCAACTACTCTACAAACTACACTACACATCAGTAATAATTAAAATGACATGTTACTGTAATAAAGATATGTTCACAGATCAGTGGAATAGAATTGAATATCCTGATACAGACCCCAGGCATATAGGTTAATTTTTTATAAAGGAGCAAAACTATGAATTCGAACAAGTGGTGCTGGGAAAAATAGTTAGCTGCTTGCAAGAAAATTAAGTTAAACCTTTCTAATACTATGCATGAAGGTCAAATCAAAATGGATTAAAGATTTTTATCAGACCCGAAACCATAAAGTACATAGAGGAAAACATCAAGTACTCTCAGTGACATTGAAGCTAAAGACATCTTCAAGGATAAAAACACCCAGTAGAAGCAAAGATAAATAAATGGGGCTACATAAAAACTCAAGAAGTTTCTGCACCTTGACCATGACTAAAAAATGCAACTGCCATGTTCAAATTAGGCCAGCTCAATAGACTCACTTTTTTCTCAAAAAGATGTAAACGAAGCCATGAAAAATCATGGGTACACCAGCCACACAGTATAAAGCTGGCAATCTTGGGAGATAAGGGTGAGATAAACCCCTGCTCTGCCACTTGATGCGTTCACTTCCCAGAATCATCGTCTTGCATAGACAGCCATTATACCCAAGAAACAAGCCTGTTGCTTTAAAGCATTTAATAAATTAAATTAGATAAAATCAAGTGAAAACTATATTACCTTCTTCGTGTTTCATTTCTAAGTGCCTTCAAGGAACTCACATATACATGCAATTTTTCCTACTTCTGCATTGCTTTTGAATATGAAATAATCTACAGTGCATTGTTGATTAACTTTTTCCATGTTTTATTTTCAAATACTCTTTGTTTATTAGAAGAATTTTTTATCCATATTTGCAAATAACAATATTATATCTGCATCAAAGTATTAGAAATATTTGGTTTGGTTTTGTATCTCACAATGGTCCAATTAAAGTATTTTTTTAATAAATAAAAGTGCAGTGTTGGGCCCGGGAGATAGCATGGAGGTAAGGCGTTTGCCTTTCATGCAAAAGGTCATCGGTTCGAATCCTAGTGCCCCATATGGTCACCCGTGCCTGCCAGGAGCAATTTCTGAGCATGGAGCCAGGAGTAACCCCTGAGCATGGCCGGGCGTGACCCAAAAAATCAAAAAAAAAAAAAAAGTGCAGTGTTGGGCCAGATAGATAGGTACAAGGGATTGATGCACATATTTTGTATGTGAAGGCCTCAGATTTGATTCTTGTTCCCATTGTACATATGTGGCCCTGGTGTTCTGCCACTAAATCAGTTGGATTTGAGTGTTGAGCATTTACCAAAATGTATTACTGCAAGTCACTGAGCCCCTAAGCAGGAACTTTGGATGCCCAATCAGTTCAATCAAATATAAATGCAAGTGTTAGTCTTGCATTTATAGGATGTGGCACAATTTGGTGGCAGTGCCTCCCTAACTCCTCCAAACATAGCAAGTGTTAAAATGGAAGTAAGTATTGAGAAAACATCACAGAGTAACTGATTAGTCAGTAAGTTGTTTTAATGTCAAGGACATCAAAAGTATTACTTTAACCCTAGAAAGGTTGTTGAACAGCTATATAAAATAACAGAAATTTGTTTGACTCAAAAATAAATGGAATGCCTAAAATTTTTTGGTGGGGGGGGGCTTGTTTGTTTTGTTTGATTTTTTTTAAATGTCTGTAACCCATGTGGAGCATCTTCTGCTACAGTTTAATAAAAAGTTTATTTTTATGTTATTGATGAAAAAACTTCAGATCATAAGTAGACGAGCAGGAGGGGAAGAGAAAGGGTGAGAGGATAGAAGAAATCAGGTTTAAGGGGTTTATTGCAGGAATGAGATCTTACACAGCTGTGAGGAGAGCTGGAGGAGTCCAAAAGGGGGAGTTGGAGGATCATACATGGAAAAGTCACTAATGTGCTCTTCAGAAATTCTGGTGCAAGTTGACATTACTCAGGCCAAAATATGGGTGCAAAATCGGTTTAGCTTCTGATTGGGACCCCAGAGAAGAGCTGGTGCAGACAACCTCAAACACTGTTGCTACCATATCTGGTGGAAAGAGTAACTGTCAGCTGGGCCAGCAAAGGATACTAGAGTTAGAAGCAGAATGAGAGCACAAAGACAAGACGGACTCAAAAGCACCCTGGTGGCTCTCCTACTGTGTTTAATTACTATTAACCTCTCCCCCAAATATTCTTACTGTTTAGCTCAGTCTTCCATATCTCATGTGAATTTATTTGTATTTAACTCTAGTCTGGTTCCACAGAAGCAGTAAATTTCTAGAAACTTGTCCCAGCTTAGCTAAATTGAAATGGTAAAAATTGATAACAGATATGTATAAACCCTGTACTTTTTTAGGGATATAAATATTAAAAATAGCACTATTAGACAATCAATTATAAACTCAAAATAATAAAAGATTTCTGCTATGTTTCAGATACTCTATCTAGATTGCATATATAATATAATGTGTGTATGTATTTTTTATTGTTATGAATTCAGGGTGAGTAATGCTATTACATCTTTTATTGATATATAAACAGAGAGGTCAAGAAGTTTATTTCCAAAACTACGTACATCTTGTTCTCTGGTATTCATTGGCAAAAACTTGGCACGCTCTACTCAAATGAGGATATACTTAGAAACTTTACAATATGCTACAGAAACTTTATTAAAAGAAGGCATATAAAGATATTAAATAACATTCTTTGTATTGGGTGGGGAAATAAAACAGCAAAATAAATGCCTCCATCCCTAAATAGACATACAATTTATAAGACATAAAATTTGAAATAGCCATAGATATACTGCTGAGTTCAAAGGAACACACTTATGTATACTCACATATCAGCCCCCTTCCAAAACTGCTCTCAAAAACAACACTGAATGAAAAATTTGAGTTGCAGGGTGATAGTCTATTATTTTATTTTACATTTCTCTCCCTTTGTGTTTCTGTGGTGTCTAGAACACATACCTAGTGGCAATGTGTATCTTTTTTTTTTTTTTTTTTTGGTTTTTGGTTTTTGGGTCACACCCTGCAGCGCTCAGGGGTTACTCCTGGCTCCATGCTCAGAAATTGCTCCTGGCAGGCACAGGGACCATATGGGGCACCGGGATTCGAACCGATGACCTTTTGCATGAAAGGCAAACGCCTTACCTCCATGCTATCTCCCGGGCCCCTTTGTATCTGTGATGCTTGCTGGGTGGTCATGTCACATATTTGAATCATGGTTCTCAAACACGCTTGTCTGTGATGTACCTAAGATTGCTCACTTGGTTGTACTGAGGAACTCAGACCAGCAGAGCCTCTGGGAGTGCAGTCAGATATATCAGATATATTGGGTGGTGCTGGGGATGGACAGCCTCACTGGCCTCATTAACACAGCACACATGGGGCCGGAGAGATAGCATGGAGGTTAAGGATTTTGCCTTGCATACTGAAGGACAGTGGTTCAAATCCCGGCATCCCATATGGTCCCCTGAGCCTGCAAGGGGCGATTTCTGAGCATAGAGCCAGGAGTAGCCCTTGAGCACTGCCGGGTGTGACTCAAAAACAAAAAAACAAACAAACAAACAAACAAAAAACACAGCACACACAGTGCATTATTGCTAAGCTATCTACAGCCCAACATTTGTTTATTAAAAGTAGAAAGAAGTGACATAAACAATTATCCACAGACATATTATTGACTTATTGCAAAGACTGTGGCATCTACAATTGTTTTGACCACCCACAGCCATTCTTAGTTTCCTATTGTTATTTTTCTTTCTTTCACTATATAGAAGGTGGGCCTGTGAACCCAGGAAGACATTCACTGTTAACTTCTTGCCAAACATTGAATCTTATTCCTCTCACCATTGATTGCTTTAGTGGTAGATTCTCTTCCCATTTCTAGCCACTTCTGTGGAGTATTTTTGATTTTTTAAAAAACTCCTTCCCGGGGGCCGGGCGGTGGCGCTGGAGCTAAGGTGCCTGCGCTAACCTAGGACGGACCGCAGTTCGATCCCCCGGTTCCCCATATGGTCCCCCGTGCCTGCCAGGAGCGACTTCTGAGCGAATAGCCAGGAGTAACCCCTGAGCGTCACCAGGTGTGGCCCAAAAACCAAAAAAAAACAAAAAAAAAAAACCTCCTTCCCTTTCTTTTGGTTTGCAGTTACTTGGGGCCTCACACAGACTTAGCTGTGCTTGCATCGCACACTTGCTCACCAGAATTTTATTTCTAGAGATGGTACTTGTATACTCAGCCATGATGTTTGCCTAGGTTTCTCCCACATTATTTTAAAAAAAAGTTAGAGTGCTCAGGGTGTTGTACACTTTTGTAGTATTCATACACTCTTGGCCATGGTGCCTGGGAGAACACATTCTGTTGTGGCTGCAAAGCAGTGGATACATTGGGACTATGTGTGGTCTGTGGAGGTAACTCTGGGGATCAAATTTGAGGCCTCACTGTTACGAGGTAGATGCCTTTACCACTGTACTATGCCAAGTCCAGCTCCCTCCAGGAATGGTTTTATGTATTCAAACAGATACAACAGAGTGCAGGTAATAAAGTTCTTGAACTGAATCTGTCTTAATTGGCACTATTCTATGAAAATGCAATGGGTTTTCATGTAAATGACAAAAATAATCTCTGGAGACAGGAGAGAAATCTGTAATCTTGTATGCATTATCTATATAAATGAGACCTAAATGTTTAGGAGCTACTTTATGACCATGAGTGAGCCTGAACCCATCTTCTTAGGATATGGTCATTAAGTTCCTGAGTTAATCGATACTGGAGTTAGTTGTTTTATTCTTAATCTTTAAATCTTCTAACTTGATCACAAATTAAGTGAAAACGGGAGAGGTAGTGGAATAAAAAAGTGAAACAAAGAAGGCTCAGTTTATCTGTAATCTTTTCCTAATTGTGCATTTAGGAAATTTTCTGTTGCCAAGTTAGGGTAGTAGGTATATAATTTGCATATCATTCTGTAAAATTTTTTTTGTTTTTTATTTTGGGCTAAGCCCGGTGATGCTCAGGGGTTACTCCTGGCTATTAGCTCAGAAATCGCTCCTGGCTCGGGGGGCCATATGGGGCACCAGGAATCAAACCCAGATCTGTCCTGAGTCAGCCATGTGCAAGGCAAATGCCCTACCACTATGCTATCTTTCCAGTATTTTCTTTTTTCTTTTTTTTTTGTCTTTTGTTTTTTGATTTTGGGCCACACCTGGCGGTGCTCAGGGGTTACTCCTGGCTATCTGCTCAGAAATAGCTCCTGGCAGGCACAGGGGACCAATTGGAACACCAGGATTCGAACCGACCATCTTAGGTCCTGGGTTGGCTGCTTGCAAGGCAAACACCGCTGTGCTATCTCTCCGGCCCCCTTTCCAGTATTTTCTAATTTTTAAATCATACTAAAAACAAACTAGATGAAAAAGAATGCCAGATGAATTGTGTAAACATCAAGAACAAAGATGTGGGAATGATTATTGTAGGTTGAAGGGCAACTGGGAAGTATTTCTCTGCAAATTAATCAAGAATAATTTGTTTGTATCTATTAATAAATACTTCCTGAACTTTTTTCTGTGTGTAAGCTATTGTGACATTGTTTATGGCTTGTTTTTGAAATCATAATTTATTATTATTTAAAGATTATCCTAGTTTATTGATACACATCTTTACTATTCTATAAGAGAATAGAATAATTTCTTCTTTTTTAAAATTAATTGGGGGTGTGTGTCAAGACAAGAAACCATGGGACCAACCTGGAGGGTAGAGCATAGAGAATTAAGGAAGGAAATAAAGTCAGAAGAGAGCATCGATAGAAAAAGGGCTGGAAGACAGGCTTTATTATCTGTAAGGGATATATGAGGCTCCTCCAATATTACTGTCAGGGATCATGTTACTATGTGACTTCTGCTTTCCAGGCTGCTTTGTTTCTCCATCTTTCAGGAAATTTTCATGTTGGTTTTATAAATAATGACTAGCGATTTCAGTTCTGCTAATCAGAAAACAGAAAACATTTGTTTTCTTGAAGCAAAAGTTTCTGTAATTAATTTATGCTGACATTCCAGCAATCTTAAATCTTCATTTTAAATCTTTAAGACAAATAAATAAAGCTCATTTTATATTTACCCCCAAATTGTGTTTGTATCTTGCAATGCTCAGGGCTTTCTCTTGGCTCTGTACTCAGTCATCATACCTGATGGTGATCGGGATTGAACCATGGTCAGTTATAACAAAGACTTCTTAACCCCTGTACTATCTCTCCAGCCCAGGATAACTTAGGTACATGTATGTGTGGTGCTGTGGATCACATACTGGACAACAAATATGGAAGACATTGTTCTAATACTGAGCTACTATTAAGTCTATATTTTAAAGTTTACATTTTAAATTAGATCATCTCCACCACTGTATCCAAATTTAATAGAGAACTTATAAAAACTTTTTTTAGAATGATTCTTTTACACGTTTATTTCTACCATAAATTTACAAAACAAAAATTTCCTTGACAGTAGTTGAGGAATAAGATTTTTTTCTTAGGATATACTGAAGGAGCCTGACGATAACACAGAGGTGTTTGCCTTGCACACGGTCAACCTGGGTTCAAACCACAGCAGCCCATATGGGTTCCCCAAGCCCACCAGGAATAACTGCTGAGCGCAGAGCCAGGAGTAACATGAAGCACTGCCAGGTGTGACCCCAAAACAAACAGAAACAGGACACACTCAGTAATCAAATTATGATCTTGTGTGCATATGGTTTTGGACTTTGGTGTAAGATCCTAATTAGCAGCAGCTCTCCTCCTTTCACTCTAATCTTGGGCAAGTCATTTTCCAAGCTTCAATTTAAGGAAATGGTATCAGTTGGGGTTGGTGTATATGTAATGGAAACCTTAAATTAACAATGACTTAAACATATAAAATTTTATTATCACACATAAAAACCCAGGGATCAGTAATCCAGGGCTGGAATGGCAGGTCCGTAAATACTTCAGAAAATACAGACTTCTCCCTGCTCTCTGCTCTGCAGTTTCTAGAATCTGGCTATGCTCCAAGATGGTTGATAGAGCATCATACAGGAAAATGGGTACTCACTCTGCCTTCTTATAAAGACTTTACATTCTACATGCATACATAGAGAATCAGCAATATGCTTCTGCTGAGTAGACTACTAAACTTAAGGGGCTATGTTAACCACAGAAAGAGTGAGTGAGTGTAGCACAGAGTCTTTGACATAGGGTCATACTAAAATTTAAATGATACATTGAAAGCACAATGTTAGCATTTGGTATGCCTTTTTTTATATAAAGAGAAGCAGGGGTTACTCCTGCCTCTGAGCTCCTCTGAGCCCTGGCAGGCTCCGGGGACCATATGGGATGCTGGGATTCGAACCAGGATTCATCCATGATTAGCTGCATGCAAGGCAAACGCCCTACCACTGTGCTATTGCTCTGGGCCCCCAGAAGCTGGTATTTTAATCATTGATAATAAGGTTAAAACCTTTAACTGAACTTCCAGAAAGAATAAAATTGATAGTTTGATTTATTTAATTGCATTGAAGAGATAAGCCTTATTTTCAGTAAAGTTGGGAATGAATTAGAGAGCTTTATTTAATACACTATGCAAATAAAGAAACTAGATGATTATTAACTTCATAAAAATAAGTTGTAAAATAATAATTTATGTTTAAATAATAAATATTTAACATATGGCTCAAGTCAAAATAATAATTGTGTTTATAATACATGTTTATAACCGCTTATTGATTTAATAAAATTTATTAATGTTTTCAAATAATGGGAAGTGTGAATGTTAGAGGAGGGGGGTAGGGAAGCAGTAGTAAGTAAACTTAATACTATTTCTCCCAGTAGATTGTCATTAGGTTATTTTTAGAACTAGATATTAATTAGACATATGTAGAGTAAATGCCAAGGGGAAAAGGGGAAAGGCAGCTTACAGTTTTGAAAATAATTGGTTCTACAGTCCAGGAATTGAGGCAAAGTTCAAGTATTAGCTAATAAACATGAAACTATTTTTACTGATATGTCTGCAGAACAGTTTGACTTTTTAAACTATGTACAAGTTATTTTGATAAAAATAAAGATTAATTTTGTGTGCTTCATGTATTTGTTAAACATATTTGATCCAAGTGCACATTTATTTAATGCTTGCTATGTGAGATCTGTTCTACAAGAGAATGGCATGTCATTATAGCTTGTGAAACAAACCCAATGTGATTAAATGCTTCCAAATATAATATAATATAATATAATATAATATAATATAATATAATATAATATAATATAATATAATATAATATAATATAATGAATAAATACTGATAAATTTTATGGAAGTTCCATCAATTCTAAGTCAGGATTGGGTGAAGGCTTTCAGTGGATAGATTGCATTGAGATTGCATTGAGCCTCAAAGGACGAGAGGAATTTGAATGGGAGATTAAATGCCAGCTGTGGCCCAAGTTGTCAGGTCCCATCATGACTGGAAAAATAAATGTGCATAGGAAAGAAGTCTGGTGGAGCAGTGGGAGGCTCTGTTGACTACTCTGCCTTTCCTAGACATTTCTATTAGTCATTTTTTCCTGAGGATTTACTCCTCCCTATCCTATCACCTAGACACTCAAGTTTAGTATTGACTTTACCATGCTGGGTTAGGTGGTGACTCTCGCTCTGTTGGCCCCCTGCCTCTTAAACTTTTGGTCTAATTTAGGGAGGAATAGGGAAAAGAAGCAAAATTCTTGGTTTCACCTAACCAGATATAAATTCCTGAATGTAAAGATGGTAACTCTCTTTCCTGACCCCACAGACAATTAAAGATGGTTGTTCCCTTTTCTAACGGCTTAAAATTAAACATTCATTTTCATAATTTGAACATAATTCATAACACATCTTCAAGTAATACATTATATATCTAATTGAATGCAAAAATACAATAATTTTACAATTGAAATAACATTTCTGTTATTTGTCAAAAGTGCTTTTCAGAAGAAATTGGGTGAAAGAGAAAGAGTAACATCCTCAACATGTAGGTTTTTGTACTCTGAATTTGTTTTCTTTCATATTGTTGGATCTATAAGAGGAAAGACTAGCTTAGAACTAAATAGCAGAGCTAAACCATATGTTTTATAACAAATTAGAAACAGGTGAAGGTTGTTAAAATTCAGCGAGAGCTTACGAAAGCTTAAGACTCAAGTTTGTATTAAAGGCAGGTGGTTATATGTACAATAAAAAGGCAGTCACCAGCACACCAGCTTATTGATACATATGTGATTGATCTTTTTGGATAAAAACAAGGAGGAGTTAATAAATCACTGCACATAGCTATAAAGATGTTTGGGCTTGAAAGCCTGGTCTGTAAGAGCAAATGTGGACCCTGAAGGAAATTTATGAAGCATATATCCTTTTAGCTTTACTTAACAGCTAACATCTGACTGACCCAGAGGGACCATGGAAATTTATTACGGGACCATTCAAATATTTAAGCTGTTGTGTGATGTAGAACAGGTAAAGATTAGCCCAATAACAAATATGAGACTATAAAATAAAATGAGATTTCGATGACTTGTAAGTACTTGTTAGAGGTCAGTTCCAAATGACTGGTCAGAAATGGGAAAAACTTGTTGATAATTAAGGCAGATTGATTACGACAATGCACATGTTTGCAATAGTGGCTGTCAGATCAGTGATCCTTGGTGTTTGCTCCTCCTGAGAAATTGTACTTAAAGAGAATGCCATAGAACTCCTCAGTTATCTTTTTTAAGTTCTAAAATTGGATGAGGTAGTGAACTAAAGTGATTCTTTTGCAATTTTATAATTAACATGTGACTCAAATATATTGTGACTATATGGAATTTCTAGATCCTGTATTCATTCTACAAAGCTGGAATTCATTCTACAAAGTTATTCACTTGACTTTGAGATTGACATCCAGAAAGCAAGTAAAAGTTGTTTTCTTTATAGATAATCTAAAATGAACTTTTAAAGCTCATCAAGTTGATGGATTTGTTCACACAGTTATTGAAAAATATAAATGAAATAATTAAAAAACCATGATTTATTTTCACATCTTTTTTTCACTTTCTTTTATATCATTCCCAAGAGTAATAAATGCACAAATTACCATTCCTGGGACTTTTAAAGTTAGATTTCGGACTTATATGAATCTGTAGTTATTGGTGTTGATAGTTTCCTTTCTTACGTTATGTTAAATCTAAAAGATTGTCATATAAAAATTAGATTTTGTGGTTTTCAAGGTGCCAACTTGTCAAATTAGCTTATTAATTTGATAATTATTTGGTTCACAAACATGATTTGTCAGAGGAAGAAATTCCATTACTTTTTATAAAAATCTACGTAATTATAAAAATAACAAATTTATAAAATGTGTTTATTATTAGATAGCGATCATGGTGTACAATTGAAAGTCTAGGAATTGAAATCAGGAGTTATATAGACATGGATTAGAATTCTGCCTCCACCACCCCATTCATACATTCATTCCACCTTTTATTCCACAAATGTTTTCCAATCCTAGGAATCGGGATACCATATTAGTAAAACTGAGGCCCACAGTTTTTGTTGTTGTGGAAATGGAAAGAACAAACAAATCATCACAATGCTCCATTAAAGGGATATTCCTGTGTTAGGTATATACTGGATTATGTGAGAACAGAACAGTGAGAGAGAAAGAACTTAATACTAATGGGAGGGAGGATTTGAGATGGGATGTAGCATAGTGTTAAGAAAGACTGAACACAATGGGGCCGGGCAGTGGCGCTGAAGGTAAGGTGCCTGCGCTAACCTAGGGCGGACCTCGGTTGGATCACCCGGTTCCCCACATGCGCCTCCCCCCCCCCCCCCCC
>PVKC010032645.1:0-14188 GCA_004027635.1 Crocidura indochinensis | reverse complement strand
CTCTCTCTCTCTCTCTCTCTCTCTCTCTCTCTCTCTCTCTCTCTCTCTCTCTCTCCCCCTCCAGGGAGTGTACTCATACACAGAGCCACCCTATCTCTTCCCGAATCAACCTAAGACTTACTAGGAAAAAAATTCCTTCATAGCACCTTTCGAAACAAAAAAAATGAAAGGAAGATCATCAAACTAAGAAAAATTGTTAGCACCTATGGAGGCTCTAGGAATTAGAACAGGAAAGTGAATCAGAGTCAAAGGGAGCAGTAAATGTTGAT
The DNA here is from genome assembly GCA_004027635.1 of Crocidura indochinensis. NCBI lineage: Eukaryota > Metazoa > Chordata > Mammalia > Eulipotyphla > Soricidae > Crocidura > Crocidura indochinensis. Next base: position 13,919 of record PVKC010032645.1, on the reverse strand, counting down.
TTGTAAGTAATCACCAAGATATCAGAGATTCTTGAAGACAGAAAATATCTAGAAATTGGGATGTCTGTAAAAATGGATATGCAGAGGCTGGGAGTATTGTTCACATGTTTTACATGTGCAAAAATCCTTTGGGTTTGATCACCAGCAACATCAAGAAAACAACTTATGGGGCCCGGGAGATAGCATGGAGGTAAGGCATTTGCCTTTCATGCAAAAGGTCATCGGTTCGAATCCCGGCGCCCCATATGGTCCCCCGTGCCTGCCAGGAGCAATTTCTGAGCATGGAGCCAGGAGTAACCCCTGAGTACTGCCAGGTGTGACCCCCCCAAAAAAAAACCAAAAAAGAAAACAACTTAGAGGTTTAGAAGAAGACAAAATAACCCAATAACTGAGACCACCACATCACCAGAAGGTGAAAGATATAATGTAGAATAAAGGACAATTTAAATAACATAAAAATACCCATATGGAGAGGGTCTAATTCAGTGGGCAACAACTGTTGCCATGGCTCATCTCAAGAGGTTGTTAGGAATTGGGCAAAGGCATGAATCAATTCTGGCATATGCTAGACTGACTGGGGCTTCCGGGAAGAAACATTTAGAGAACAAGGGCAGAGTGAAGAAGGAAAAGCAGGTTAAACAAACGGCCACTTTGGATAAAGGGAGAAAGGTTATTGTTGGGCTGGCTCTGTTGTTGGAGCACAGAAAGCCTGCCATCCACCCACATATCTGCCAATCAAACTGAAGGCTCAGGATGTCTCTGAGGAGTAGAATATGATATTGTATTAGAATAATTTACCGTTCAACCCAGATAAGAAACGAATGGCATATTGTACTAAGTATACATCTTTAATAGAGATAATGCTGCCTCCTTGGCTCTGTGCATTGTATTGTGTCTGTCCAGCAGGCAGTCGAGGCATTTTTCTTCCATCCTAAGCCATAGCTTCATTCTCAAACAAACTGACAGTAGGGAATTTCAGTAATGACTTGACACCCAGCTTTCGCCCTTTCCTGCTCTGAAAAAAATCCTCCTCTTTGGGCTCTTTGTTCAGAGACATATTAGTCTGAATTTATATTTGTTGGATTTCATTGTTTCTTCACTCATTGTTGCACTTCAAAATGTAGCATTCTCCAAACTTGAGATTTTTTTTTTTTGCTCGCTGCATCTTCTTCCAGCTCATTAATGTAAATAATAAAGAGCTGCTTTCCGATGCCCCGATGCTGTTCCCTTTCAGAGACATATTAATAATTCATTTCCAGCTTGACAAAGTCCTTTCGGCAGCTGCTTTGTTCAAGGCTTTGCTCTTAAAGTGGCGATAGGTCAATTGTCTTATGGTGAAATTGAACTGAAGGGTCTGAGAAGGGCATTTGTATTCCCCACATGTAGCCGTGGGGGATTAATGGTGTGGGGGAAATGCAAGGAGTCCACTTCGAAGGCTCTCTCTCGAGACTTAGCCTCTTGTTCCCGTGTTCTTTTCAAATCTGTTCTTTTTAGCATTAATTATAAAGACAACGAGCGCCGTGCCAAATTGTGGAAGCTCAATCCCCAGTTCCGCACAGGGAAAGAAGTCTGTTTGTCAGTCAAGATATCTTTTCTCTCTTTAAAAGCAGAGGCTGTCAAGGGTCTAGTGAGGTCAGCCCAGAGCTCCGAGGGTATGCAGTGGCTTATTTAACATCCATGCATAGGAGGTATTTGAATTTCTGCTGACCAGTTTAGTTATATTATCGGCAGAGAAAAGTGTTCTAGGAACAGGAACTCGTGAAATAATACCTAACCAAAGGCATCATCGTTGCCCTTTCTTTCAAGTAATTATATTTAGTGAGATCTATAAATTTAATTTATGGAATTGGGATTAGATGAATTTTGTGCTACAACATGAAATGAGTGGTTACCTGAAGGGAAGGGAGAAGAGTGGGTCAATTAGGTCAAAGGTGTCAACTATATGGTAAAGGATAGAATTAAACTTTTAGTGGTGAACCTAAATATTACATAAATAACAATTGATTTCTAATGATGCACACTCCAAATGTATGCGATGTTATAACTCAATGTTATTTGAATAAAGAATGTAACTGAGAGTTTGAAAAGTGTATAAAAGAGGTAGCTGAAAGCCAATTGAATATATTTCAGCAAGACAGCTGTGGCCCTTGGCTATTTAGTACCAATGGAAGAAGTAGCCATTCAGGTATAAAGTACAGTGGAAAAATGAAGCAGGAGGTGGAGAAACAAATAAGAGTGATCAGAGAGGATTGGTCACTCCCAAATGATCTAAAGAAAAGCCAGGCAAGAATAATTCTGCCAAAGCAGTCCCTAAGGAGTTTGTAGTAATCCGGCCCCAATAGAGGTTCACTGATGGAGGTAGGGAGCTCGGAGAACGCGTCTACCACCCAGTAACCAGCGGTTCTGAAGTGAATGCGGCGGGAATAAATCCAAAAGACAGCCAAGCTTCCGAAGAAAATAGCTCTTTATTTCTTGCAGAGGTCGAAGCCTCAAACGGCCTGGATAAAGGGCAGCAAGAAAAGAGAGCCCCCCCCCCCCCCGCCTTCCACAGATCACTGCTTTTATCCCCAGAATCAGGTACCACCCAATGGTGGAAGCAGAATCAGGTACCACCCTAGGGTGGGGGCAGACTGCCAGGTCACACCCCAGGGTAGGGCACAATCACAGATCAGGGTAGGGTCAGAAATGTTTACCTATACACAATTCCAGATCATGGTAAGGTCAGAAATGTTTACATATACAACAGGAGCTGTCCTGAAAAAGCAAAATGCACTGGATTTGAATATAGAAAAGAAAACTAATCTGAAGACAGTTGTCAGAGATTATCTAGTTAACTAAAACCAGTCTTTGTTCCCTAAGAAAATGAAAATCTACCTATTTCATGTTCTGGCCCTATCACTTTGAATATACTACATGAAATAAAAAAAAAACTGAACAAACAATAAATGACACTAACAATGCCAATCACTGAAATCAAATCATACAAACAAAAAAGAGGAAGTGAAAAAAGTTTCTGAATTGGATATATAGTACAGTGGGCAAGGCACTTACCTTGTGGCCAACACTGTTTCACTCCCTGACACTTTATATAGTCCCCTGAACATTGCAAAGGTTTCTCCCTGAGGACAAAATTCTGATCCTTGGGAGTTAAGCATCATTTGTTGTTGCTGCTATGTTTAGTTGTTGTTATGGTTTTTGTTTTTGTTTGGCCAGATGTGTTGTGCATTCCCTAGATCAACATAGATAAAATGAGAATCACCATAGTAGAATCATTAAGATCACAGACTTTGAAGCTAGACTGCCTAGGTTTGCAACCCTAATTAGGTTATTTGTTAGCTTTGTGTTCTTGGGTCATTGTCCATGTTTCTTCTGTAAAATAAGTATGTTAAAAATAGTCGCTACTCCATAGGGATTTGAAAATGTACTAAGCTGTTAATATCTCAAAGGACCTAATTGACCTGCATATAAATCCAACATAAGATTTGAAAATGCAGATGGAGTTTGTTTAGAGCCCATTAAGTCCTTTATAAAGACAAATCATAAATAGATTAAACCACAGAATAGAATGTAAGAGAGAAACACACCTAGAAAAGACCCACAAACTACAATAGGAAATAATAGAATTGTTCAGAAAATGAAGGCTAGAAGAGTTTGGTTTTCCAGAGCAGCCTCCAGAGCTTCAAACCAGAGAGAGAAGCACCAACCAAGCAACAAAAACTTCTAGAAAGGCCCAACCTAGCAGTCAAATATAGTGCAGATTCCTTATCACTACTTATTGATTATGACTTTACGTGATATCATGGAGTGAACTGGGGTGACCTCCATCAAGAGAAGAATGGTAAGAGGGAGGCAAGGTTCAGGATGGGAACGTTGCCTTGGAGAGAAACAAACGGTAGAGAAGGAAGGGTGGCAAAAGTTATCTAGGAAGAAAGGGAACACTTCAATTGGGGATGGGATGAACGCATAATGCTTCTCGCTAAATTAGTGTTGCAATCTCTAAAAATGCCCAAGATTGCTGATATTTTTCATCCTTTTCCAAATTGATCAAAGGATAGGGGTCATCTGGGCTAGATGTGTCAATAGAATTCTAAGACATGGAAAAAGTAGGAAGAACTGATACTTTCAAGATCCAGATTTCACACTAAGTTTGTATTCATAACACCATTATTCACAATAAAAGCATGGACTCAACCAATGTGTCCACCTGGATGAATAAGTTGTGGTTTATATTCTCAGTGGAATATCCTGTCATTTGAAAAGAGGAAATTGTGTCAATTGGGACAAAATGGATGGAACTTGAGGTGAGTATGCCAAGAGAAATAAAAAGTTAGAGATAATTACCAGATGGTTTCACTCATATGTGAAATATAAAAAACTAAAGCATATTAACTACCCAAGGGAAAAAAACAACAAAAAATAGCTCCTATACTATAAAACATATGTTGGCTACCAGAGGGAAAGTGGAATGGAGTAGGATGAATGGATAGAGAGGGCCATTTGATAGTGTAAATGAGATTAAAACTTGGATGGTAGGCGTGATATAGTCTATACACATACCAAGAGGTGAAGCATATATAGTATTGTAAACCAATGGTAAGTTAATACAATTCTATTTAAAAGTAGTAAAGATTTAGTTTTCAGTTAATGTGAGTGCAGGCCAACAGATCTTTCTATTTATCAGAAAGTCATGGTTAATGTCAAATCATAGGTGAACAATTCAAATTGCATAACACAGTCTTCATTAAATCAGCATCATTAAAGACCAGAACTATTAGCACATTTCGGCATGCATGACCAGCACCTCTCTTACCGGTTAGTGAGCAAATCCTCTTTGTCCTTGCAAGATTCCACATTAGCCAGATTCAGAAAATTATCCAGCTAATGTTGGCCTTGGCCATAGTTGGAACTTCGTCTGTAAAAATTGCTATAAAAAATAGGCTCTCGGTCTCATTTTGCAATAGTGATAATTTCTGACATTGGATTGTTTGTTGTACATTTATTATCTGTCTCCCTCTGAGCTCTTTCACAGCAGCTAAAGTACTCCCTCTGATGGTCTCTAGGTTTCACTCACAACTAACAACAGGGCATTGTTCCGCTGGATTTTTCCTCACAATGCTTCTAACAACTCTCCAAACCTGCCAGAATTCTGACAGCACTTAATTTCAGCTTTGATTTAGCTTTTAGGTGCCTGTTTTTTTGCAAGAAAGTAAAAAAAAATCTGGTATGATCTATATCGAAAGTTGGAATATGCATACACGTACAAATATAGGATGTAAACATAAGATGTGCATAATTCAGTAACTTTGCTCTCCCTGATTCTAAAAGAATATGCTTACAAAACACTTTACAAAATCCAAGACCATTTGAAAAGGCTGTCTTGTCAACCAGAAATGGGATAATATCAGTGGTGTCTTACAGAGAAAGGGGAATTGCAATATCCAATTACGATAACAAAGGAGCTGGCTAAACAGCCTGATGTGAGCAGCAAAAGGCCAGCCCCATCATCAACAGCCCTACAATTTTAGCCATTCTTGTCAGGGAGAAGGTGAGATTCAAGACAAGCATCTATAGGAATTGCTTTTCGTGCATCCAGGTTAGTGAAGCCCCTGTCAAGCTCGCTCTCCATCCCACTTCCTACAGCTCAGGCCTTACTAGTCTTTTCAGTGTTCTGTGCATGACTTTTCCAGCCTAGGGTTATTATTTGATCTCTGAGATGAACTCCATAGCCTTTTCCTGCTTTGTTCTATAACATATACTTCACTCTACCCCCCAGAAAATTAGTCAAAGAATTATAGCCCCCCTGTCCTGAATATCACAGCAATGTTATCAGTGGAAAATAACAATCTTCAAACCCCAGTTTACAAAATAGTCAGGACTGTGATACAATCTCACTGACTTATTGAACAAAATTGGAATCAGAAGGGTTAGTGTAATGAGGGGTTGTTATGAAGTGCATAGTATTCAACTAAAAAGACTTGTCTTTATTCTGCAATTAGTTCCTTCCTTATTTTCATTGCAGGACATCAGAAAAGCATGAACATGCCCTTTCCATCATGAAACGATGGTGACAGTAGTTGGCAGTTGGGATTCAGCTTGGTTCCATTATTTTTGTTGTTTTAATTCGGAAAATCACCAAACGACCAAGGAGAGGTAAGGGATAAAAATATTAACTCATTTATCAAATTATCTCCTCTAAACACCAGGAATGAAATTAGAAGAAGAGCAGAAGTAGGATGAATCTGTTTCAGTGGGGGACGAAACAGGGTCAAGAAAGGCAGGTGGATTGAACCCCACAGGTGAGGAATTTTTGAAAGCTGTGCCCCCAGAAGGTGGTGAAAAAAAAGAAAAATTATAGTTGAAGAGCTCCAACTGCAGCCCTCTCATTTGCCTAATTACAGTGACTCTCAGAAATGCACATTGTGATACATTGCACTGACATCATCTGGAAAAAAGACTCAAATTTTATTCTGATAGCAATTAAATTCCCAATTACCTGGAAGGCAAACACAGTTATGCAAATTATAGATGCAGGCTGACTAATATTAGAACTCAGATGGTTATCACTTCAGAACGAGGCAGTCTGCATCTCCTTTCCTTTTTTAAAGGCCGCAGTGAAATTTAGTTTAACTGGACTTTGTGAGATACAGGACAAAGCTCCATTAATTTTCTGAATATAAAATGTTAGTTTAGCTTATCTGAAAATTGATCTTCTCCTAACACTATCCCCCTTAATCTTTTTTTTCTCCTCTACTTCTTCATAAATGTATTATCTAATTCAGTCACTATATTATTTATCATCCATTATTATTTATTAATTCACTATCACTGTCATATAATTCAGCAATAGAACTTTTTGCTGTAATGCTTTTCAGTACATTTGCATACTGCATAAAACTATATTGATTCTTAAGTATTTTTTATGCTCTAGAAATGCTTGCTGTGGACAAATTTGCAAACAAATTTTTATTTGGTTTCTGAAGACATTATTTTGACGTGATTTCAACTGGCGCCAACAAATCAAACCAAGTTCTACACCAAATGCCTTCTTAATGGTTTTTGCACTATTTGTTTTAGTTGACACTATTTATTATAATTTAACAGTGTTTCCTTCCTCCCAAAGTCCAAAATCAATAAAAAATGGTGACATATGTTTGTATTTATTTAGAAATACAAATACAACTAAAGACTCTGTCAGCGTACGATTAATAGAGTACAAGATGTTGTGGTTCGGGGGCATCTGATTGTCTGTCTTGTAATATGAATTTTGAAATAGCTTGGGATTCCTACTCCTCAACGTTCAGGTTAGGAGAGAATTTCACATTAGAGATAAATCACCCTGGATATGTGGTTTTCTATTTCAATTTTCTGCAATGTAGCTTCATCAGCTCACAAGGGGGAAAATGGGACCACATGTGGGATGAGAAGAACAACAAGCCAGTAATAAAATATTAAGACAAAGAAATGAACACATTTGAAATGTTATTACTGGGAGACATACTGAAACTGACATATCATGTCTTTTCTTCCAACGACCATGGTGTGCATCCTGGCAGTAGAAATCCCAAAGCCCAATATTGGGCACAGAGGTTCAACATCAAGTTCTCTTCACAACAACCCTCTGGCCTTTCTAGATAAATTTTTCTTCATATTGACAGTAGGGGAAATGATTAAGAATTCCAAGGAGAAAAAAATATACCCTGCTCAGTGCCTGATAGCCAACCCTCTCACAAACACATTTTCAGGATCTGCCTGTCCCTTGACCCAGGTTTAGTCCCCTGATGCTCTTCTGCAGACCAAAGTACAAATGAAATTCTATCATAGAATTATAACCTGTCACGGTTAGAAATATCTTAAAAGTCCTCTAGTTCAGGATTTCCCATAAGCGAGTCTGGGGAGTAGGGCCAAATCTTAAAAAAATATATGAAGGTCGATGAAAAAGAAAAGCAATGTGGTAGAAAGCTGCATTTATTAAAAGCTTTGTGTCATTTTATGTGTTTATGGAAGAATATTTTTAGGAAATATAGGCTTTTTTTCTTTTCTTAATTTTCTTTTTTGTTTAATTGGGGCCAAACATGTGGTTCTCAGGGGTTTCTCCTGGCTCTGTGCTCAGAAATCACTCCTGGCAGGCTCAGGGGACCATATGGGATGCTGGGGATCGAACTTGGGTCTGCTGTGTGCAAGGCTAATGCCCTGCCTGCTGTGATATTACTCTGGCCCCATTTTTTCTTCCATTTCTTTAGTGTCTTAATTAGAGGGAGAAATTTTCTTTCTTGTCTGAGATCTCTCTAGGGAGACTGTCACTAGAATAATAATACTCCAACTTATCTTACCCTTGCCATGGAAGTAGATCATTTAATTTAACGTAATGAGCTTGAAAGGAGATGAGCATCATCCACTTCCCCCTCTGAGTTTCTCACTTTGTGAAAATGTCCTGTCTATGGATGTTCACATTCTGTGTCACACAGGAAAGGAACCAATATCTACAGGATCTCTAGTTGTCCCAAGGGGACAGTAACTGGGTGGGTAGGTGAAGCAGACTCCAAGTGCCATCACAAACACTTGATGGCAGATCTACTGTCAGATTCTCCTTGAAAGCTTCATCAATTCTTAGCTGCTTTATCTTCCACATGACTCACTTATCTATAACTAAATTAAGAATTATTAGTCATCACTCACAGAATACTCATAAATATGGTATTGTTTTATGCCAGGTATAGCTTTATAAGTTTGGGGGGTTCAGGATTTTGTTTTCTTTTTTTGTTTGGGGGCCATACCTGGTCTTACTCAGAGGTTTCTCCTGGCTCTGTACTCGGGAATTAGTTCTGGTAGTACTCAGGGCCTCAAAAAAGCTTGAATCTGGGCCAACTACATGCAAGGTAGACACTCTGCCCTGTGAACTTTCACAAAACCCCTAGGTATAGTATTTTGATTCTACCTTATATATGAGGAAACTAAGATTTAGTATATTTAAATAGTTGTCCTAAGATCACTTGGCTAATTTCCTATATTCTATATGTACAACCAACCTATATTCAGATTGAACTGTGACTTTCTTAATACTATACATTCAGATATCTAAATAATAATGAGTTTCAGACTCAGGAAAAAAAAGTGTTATCCATGACCAAAAAAGGGGCTATTTGTAAACTTCATTAGGCTTTAGTTTAAAAAGTATTAAAAGTACCTATCCCAGTACTTTCCCTTTTATGACAGAGTTGGGGAGGAGATGGAGGAGAGAGGGAGAAGAGGAACATATCTGAAGGTGCCCAAGAGCTACTCTGAGCTCTGTATCTGAGTGTGGATCACTCCCAGCATTTGCAAGAGATCAAACCAGGGCTTCCCACCAGCAAAGCATATGTTCAGCTCACTGAGCTCGTTGACCCCTTTCCTCTTTTAATATATGCATATCTCTTATTCCACTAACAAATCACTCTGTTCAAGTATTTGTGCACTTTCCAACTCTTCTCTCTCCTCTTATAACCCCATTATTGCCATCTTCCTGTCCTGTCTGAAGACTTACAATATTGATAAACACCATCAAGTCCACCCTTGTTAGTATAACTCCAATTGATGGAAAATATTACCCACTATTTTCTTTAGGAAAAGAATTTTATCTCAAATATTCAAAGCTATCACTATTAACCCTTCGGTATATAGCTTTCTATGCACTCTAATATAGCTTCCTAAAATGTGGATTATACTGTATATCTTGCATAACATTTTCATATCACACATATGAGAAAAATATTATGACTTGTATGCATATATCAGATAAACACGAATAAAACTATGTTGTGAACCTACCTACTCTTTCAATTTTTCAATTGTACTTGAGATAATTAAGATGAACAACAAGGGGTTTTTGATGTGGATACTTCTCAAAAAATTAGGAATTAGCTTTTATATGACCCAGGAATTCCACTTGTTGGCACTTACCACATGGACACAGACTTGCTATTCAGAAAATACATTTGCACGTCTATGTTTATTGCAACTCTATTCACTCAGCCAAAACCTGAAAACAGCCAAAGTGCCCCAGAACAGATGAATAGATAAAGAAACTATTGCACATATTCTCAATGGAATACTATTTGACTCCTCAAAAAAGATAAACCCATACAACTTACTGCTACAAGGATGGATTTCAAGAGTATCATACTGAGTGAATTTAGTCAGAAGAAGAGGGACAGGCATAGAATGATACCTCTTATATGTGAGTTGTAAAAAAAGACATAGCAGGGGTTTACAGTGATATTCTAACTTGGTAGTGTGTTTGCCCTACATGTGGCTGACCCAGGTTTAATTCCAGGCACCCCATATGGTCCTCAGAGTCTTCCAGGAGTGATTCCTAAGCACAGAGCCAGAAGGAACTCCTCCACAATGCTAGGCTTGGCCCAAAATATTTCTCAACATTTTTATAAATGCATAGTAGGGAATAAATTCCCAAAGGCAAAAGAAACTGGGAGATGACCTTTCGTAGAAAGCTTACTACAGATTGGGATGAAGGAGGGAACACCGGTGGACACTCTGAGTGTCTGCAGTGCTGAAGTGTGTTATACAGAAACCGTATTATTAATAGTATTAGAAACCATCATGAGGGTCTGAGCAGTGGTGCTAGTGTTAAGGCATCTGCCTTGCCCATGCTAGCCTAGGATAAACCGCGGCTTGATCCCTGGATCCCTGATGTCCTATGTGGTCCCCCAAGCCAAGAGCAATTTCTGAACGCACAGCCAGGAGTAACCCCTGAGCTTCACCAGGTGTGACCCCAAAACAAAACAAAAAAAGAAACCATTATGGCTTAAAGAAACAATGGTGTTTATGCTTAAGAAGTACATAGTCGTTGTCCCTCCACCAGCACCAATGAGCTCAACAACCTCCACCTCTATCTTGTTGTCACTTCTAGTTTGCCTTTCCTGCCAGTCTCCTCATAACTTCAGTTCTACATTCGAAGTTCAAGAAGTTTTAGTATATATCATCCATTCCCTTCCTTGCTTGTTTTTATTGATATTTTATTTTTATTTAATAATAGTAATCTATTTTATTGTTTATACTTCCAGTTCATTCCTATTACTATGCTTAAGTCCACTCCTCGATTTGTCATAACTAGTCACACAGAAGAAAGGTAAAGCTTCAAGGACAAAGCAGTCCTCCCTAAATATCTTTTTCACCCTTAATTAAGCATGTCTTCCGTAGTCTTATGGTAGAGTCCCTTCAATGCGCTAGTAATCCTCTTCTGAAAGGATTCCACTTTGATTATATCTCTTTTAAGAGCGGTTTGCAAAAGGACTCTCAGGCTTGAAGTGAAGGTTAGTCAGTAATAATGACTACAGCTAGCCCGTTACTGGCTGCTTTATTATTCTACGCTTTGAGGAATATCCTCATCTTCACCCCTCCCTCCACTTAAATGAATGATTTTTGGCAGTAATTTAATCATTTGTAACCCTGTGGCCAAAGTCACAAGCATTTGGCATTTTACTTTCATAGTAGCCTTTTTTAAAATAAATAGGGATACTATAAAAAGGTAAGAAAAGTCACTTACACCTACATATTGGAAACCACCTGGTACTTGACTTCTGAATTAAACTTGCCAACAGTCCCATGGTTACTGATAACCAATGCTGGTCTGATCTAACAATTGATACTGTCATCCCTTTAGTTTCCTTGAAGAGGGATCTTGTTGAATGTCAGGGGAAGTTGACAGTGCCCTCAGGCCTGTCACAAACATTTTCCCTATTCAGTTGGCTTATTGGATGTGTGCCTTCAGCAGCATCTAAAAAATACAAAAACATCTTGCTTATTCTGTCAATACCAGGAAATACAATGGGTAAAATTTGTCAAATCAGTTGTTAATCACAATGTAAAAGAATATAGTAGTCCAAGTGTGAAAAACTTAAAAGCAACATTGATGTAAATTTATGGATGACAGATCATTAATGAGTTGGGAAGTAGCTGGTAGGCTAGATCTTAGGAAATTAGGTTACTCCTAAACTTTTCTGTTGATGTAATAAAAAGCAAACAGACCCATCTAGCCAAGTATTTTTTTCTTACTGTCACAGCTGAAGGTGGCTCTTAAGTGATAAAGAATGTTGGTAGGACCTAATGTGAAAGGAAATAAATTTTAAAAAAAGACAAAGTGATAAAATAATTCAGAGAAAACATTTGAGCATTTAGAGTTGATAAGTTAGCTATTTTATTGTAAACAGATTTGCTCAGGAATCCCAAAACATTTTATGACCATGAATTTAAAAAGTTATATAACACTTAAAATACAATAATGATCAATTATTAGTTTATAATAATTGTATACATAATTTTATAATAATTTAGAGACCTAAAAGTTAAATTACTATCTAAGGATAGCAACTAAGACATTTAGAGACTGAAACACATGAAAGATATTTTTAATCCTGCCTTTTACCAATTAATATGGACTATTTGGCCTTAGTTATATCAAAAAATATAGATCAATAGCTACTTAAGATTAGCTTTTAGGAAGTATGTTAATAATAACATTAAGTAGGATGTAATAACAATTTAAATTATGATTAAAATAATCCCTTATTTAAAATTGAGTCACTTTACATGAGTTCTAGTTTATATATTTGATAAGAATATAATTTAAATACCTCTTATTAGGGGCCAGAGAGAGAGCACAGCAGTAAGGCATTTGCCTTGCGTGCGACTAACTCCGGAGGGACCCAGTTTGATTTCTGGCATCCCATGTGGTCCCCTGAACTTGCGTGGAGCTATTTCTGAGCACAGAGTCAGGAATAACCTTTTAACATCACTGGTTGTGGCCCAAAACCAATAAATAAATAAACTGTTTAAAAATAAAAAATACCTTTTATTATAAAAGCTAATAGTAACATTACTGAGATACTCTGAAGTATAATTAGTAGTGAAATATATCATCAAACCAATATTTGAAATATAATTTTGATCCATAGAAAAAATGAAGATATAGGGGCCGGGAAGGTGGCGCTAGAGGTAAGATGTCTGCCTTGCAAGGGCTAGCGTTGGATGGACAACGGTTCGATCCCCGGGCATCCCATATGGTCCACCCAAGCCAGGAGCGATTTCTGAGCTCATAACCAGGAGTAACCCCTGAGCGTCAAACGGGTGTGGCCCAAAAAACCAAAAGCAAGAAAAAAAAGAAAAAATGAAGCTATAAACTTGAGAAGTCAACCAGACTTAGACTAAATCCTATTCCTGAAGAACATTGATTAAACCTATGACAGACAAGACAACCACACAGATAATACTTCTCTCCCAAAAATAATCATGGCATCAACATCATCAAGAAATCCCTTCCTGGCACCTACTATTTTCAGCAATTATAACACCACCTTTCATTTAGCAAGTGGGCTGTACACAGGAGGATATCCCAATGCTGTATCCAATATCCAGTATCCCAATAAGGCAACAGCAAAATAGGAGTTATACTAAATATAAGTGCCATTACTAAAATGAATGCTTAGTTTAAAGCTTAAAAAATTTAATCAAACTATTCTGGGAGTATGAGAAGTTAAAAATGAAAATGATAGAAAAATATTTAATAAAACTGAGTTGGAAATATTTTAAGAATTTTTTTCTTCCTCCTCCCAATTTGCTTATAATTTCATGTCTGAGATCACTCTGAAAATTATACCTTTAGATTCATTTCAAAAAATTGCCAGTTATTATATATGATAGCTCTATATCATGTTTACCAATTGCATATATGAATCAATAGATCCTTGAGATTTGGGTTATGGATTATATGAGAATCCAAGTTTGGGATTACCAAAAGGTTTCATTTTTTTCACCTCAGAATCAGTCATCTCTAGGCAGAGCTGAACCTCTATAAGAAAGACCAATTGTCTATAACACTCAAGGAACACAGAGTTGGGCCAGAGAGATAGCATGGAGGTGAGGCATTT
>PVKC010032644.1:0-14167 GCA_004027635.1 Crocidura indochinensis | reverse complement strand
AGTTCCTTCATCAGCAGACAGTCCTGTAGACAGAATCTTAGAGTTTGTTTTCTTTGACCACTGTTTGCTCTTTTAGTTTGTTTCTTTGCATATGAGCAAGATTATTTGGTAGCTTTTATGACTTATCTTAGCATGATGTCCTATAGTTCCTCCCAAATTTTAGTGAACTAAAATATTTCATCTTCTAAGTAGAATTTCATTGTGTATATATGCCCCAGTTTTAGTATTATTTTTTGGGAGATACAATCAATTGTGCTCAAGGACAACACAAGGCTCTGTGTATAGGAACCATATCTTGTACTCAAAGAATCATATGTGGCACTAGGATTTGAACCAGGATCACAGTTGCAGGGAAAGCACCTTAACTTTTGTACTACTTTCTAGTTCATATACCACAATTTCCTTACCCATTATCTGCTTTTTGTATTTGACAACCTAATAATCAGATTTTGTAAATAGTTCTCTAATGAATATAGGATGCACATATATTTTGTATTCATAATTTTGAGTAGACACAAAGCAGTAGGATTACTGGATTATATGGAAGTTCTACTTAATAATCTTTCGGGGGCTGGAGAGATAGCACAGTGGTAGGGCATTTGCCTTGCATGCAGAAGGACGGTGGTTCGAATCCCAGCATCCCATATGGTCCCCTGAGCCTGCTGGGGGTGATTTCTGAACATAGAGCCAGGAGTAACCCCTGAACACTGCCGGGTGTGACCCAATCCCCCCTCTCCCCAATCTTTCAGATTTTTGCCACTCACCAGTGGTACTCAGGGATTCCTGACTCTGTTACAGAGGGATTACACCTGGCAGTGTTTGAGTAGGGTGGGTTGGGGGATGGGGACTCAGTGCAGTGGAATCAAACCTAAGTCTCTTGTATTCAATGCTCCACCCATTGAATGGTCTTTCTGGCTTTATATCATGTCATATCATATCATATATCATCATATTTGGGGTTTTGGTCCACATCTGGTGGTGCTCAGGGGTTACTCCTGGCACTCTCAGACCATAAGGGTTGCCAAGGACCAAACCCAGGTTGGCTTTGTGCAATGCAAACAAACACCCTACTCACTGTGCTATTATTCTGGCCCCCTCTGGCTTTATTTTAATTTGTGGCAAGACCTGGTGCTGCTCAGGATTGGGCCAGAGAAATAGTACGGTCGGTAGGATGATAGCCTTGTACATGGCTAATCTATCTTTTTTTTTTTTATTATTTGCTTTCTTTTTAAACCTATCTTTTTTTGTTGTTGTTGTTTTGTTTTGTTTTTGGGTCACACCCAGCAGCACTCAGGGGTTGCTCCTGGCTCTACGCTCAGAAATCGCTCCTGGAAGGCTCGGGGGACCATATGGGATGTGAAGATTCGAACCATCGAATGTTTCGCATGCAAGTGTTTCGCATGCAAGGCAAAACACCTTATCTCCATGCTATCTCTCCGGCCCCCTACCAACCTATGTTTAATCTCTGGCACCCAATGTAAACTCACCAAACCCTGCCAGGAGTAATATAGCTCCAAAACAAAACAGAAAATTGGGGGGGGGCTGTTTGTGTGGATTTTGCTTCGGTCTATACCTGGCAGCGTACCCCACACAAACACCCCCCAAATTTTCTGTGTTTTGGGCACTTAGAGTTGTTTCCAGATTCTGGCTATTGTGAATAGTGCTACAATTAACATTAGGAGGGCAGATACCTTTTCTGCATTGTTTTTGTACTCATGGGGTTTATATTCCCAGGATTGGTATTGCTGGATCAAATGGGAGCTCAATTTCTAGTTTTTTGCATGTCGTCCTTGCACAGGGGCCATGCTAATCTTCTCTGTATCATTCCAATTTTAGTATATGTGCTGCCAAAGTGAGCACTCAATTTCTAGTTTTTTGAGAAATGTCCATATTGTTTTTCCAAAAGGCTGGACCAGTTGACATTTCCACCAGCAGGATGAATACTCTGCTACATGCCTTTTGGCTCTCTGTATTTGTTTTATTTTTGTTTCTGGGCCACACCTGGTGATGCTCAAATCACCCCTGGCTTGGGGACCATACGGGACTCGGGGGACCTAAACTCGGTCCATCCTGGGTCAGCCACGTGCAAGGCAAATGCCCTACTGCTGCACTATTGCTCTGGCCCCATCTCTGTATATATATTTTTTATCTTTGGTGAAATTGTCTCCAGTTTTTGATGGGTGTTTTTGTGAGTGCTTTATATATCTTGGATATTAGCTCTTGGTTAGATGTACGGTATACAAATATTTTCTCTTACTAAAAATATCTTTAGTCCTTTTAGTTTGGGTTAGAAGTGCTCAGGGCTTACTCCTCTGGACTCAAGGGTCACTTGGTGGGGCTTAAGGGATCATATGGATTGCTGGGGATTAAACTCATTGGCAGTGTGCAAGGCAAGTGCTCCTTCCATAGTTCTATATCTCAGTGTCATGTCTTTCATAGTTCAGTATCTACGTGTATGTGTGTGTATATGTAAGGATGTGTGGGTGGTGGGTAGAGAATGAAACTGGCACCTGTTAGAGGTCACTCTTGGCAGGGTTCAGGGAATCATGTATGGTGTTGAGAATTGACCCTGGATTACCTACCTCTGTTCAGGGCTTATACTGGGCTCTGCTTAGGGATCACTCCTGGAGGTGCTCTTAGGTGATTTGGAGAATCGTATCCAAGTCAGCTGCATACAAGGCAAAGTATGTTTTCCTCTGTCATTAATTTATTAAACTTAAAGCATAATTTAAAGTCAGCAGTGCACAGCCTCTTATGCTCTTTTTTCTTCTCAGAATTGCTTTTGCTATTAAGGAATTTTTATGGTTCCATACAGATTTCAGCTGAATTTGTGTTCTTGGAGAATGCCATGGGATTTTGAATTTATGTTGGACTACTGAATCTTAATAATACTTTGGTCATTGAATTTATTTATTTATTTTTTGTTTGTTTTTTGGGTCATTCCCAGCAGCATTCAGGGGTTACTCCTGGTTCCATGCTCAGAAATTTCCCCTGACAGGCACAGGGGACCATATGGGATGCCGGGATCCGAACCGCCATCCTTCTGCATGAAAGGCAAATGCTCTACCTCCATGCTATCTCTCCGGCCCCCATTAATTTATTTAGGTGAATATTTGTTTGTTTTTTATTTTTGACCATACCTGGTGGTACTCAGAGATATTCCTGGCTGGTTTGGGAGACCATATGGGATGCCAGGGAACTAACCTGGGTCAGCTGTGCAAAAAGCAAATGCCCTACATGCTGTGATATGACTCTGGCCCTGTTCCAGCCCTCTAAATCATCTTTTCATATCCCTCGTTGGTAATTTTTGTATGGTTAATACATTTGTTTAGTCCATAAACAAAGGATACGCTTCTACTTTTTTGTGTCTACTATTTCTTTCTGTAGTGACTCATAGTTTTCATTGGTTAATCTTTGCCTTTGTTAAATTGATTACCAGTACTTGATTTTTTTTAAACAAAATTGTCAGTAGGATTTATTTATTTTGGGTTTTGTATTACACCTAGCAGTAGACAGGGGTTGTTGGCCATTCCTGACTTGGTGCTTTTGGCCTTGCTCAGGGATCATATGTGATGCTGGGCATCAAGTCCTGAATTTAAAGCATATGCTCCAGTTTGACTATCTTTTTGGCCTGGGATTTTAATTTTTATATTTTTAATTCCCTTTTTTTTGTTTGTTGGTTTCGTTTGGCTTTGATACTACACCTGATTATGCTCAGGAATCACTTCTGACAGTACTTGGGGAACCATATTCAGTGCTGGTGGTTAAACTGGAGTTGGCCAGATGCAGTTTTTTTTTTTTTTTTTTCTTTTTTGGGGTCACACCCGGCAGTGCTCAGGGGTTACTCCTGGCTCCATGCTCAGAAATTGCTCCTGGCAGGCACGGGGGACCATATGGGGCACCAGGATTCGAACCGATGACCTTTTGCATGAAAGACAAACGCCTTGCCTCCATGCTATCTCCCGGGCCCCCAGATGCAGTTTTTATTTGGATTTTGGGCTGCACTTTTTGGTGTTCAAGGGCTACTCCAAGCTCTATAGACAAGTCACTATTGGTGATACTTGGGTGACTGCACAGTGCTGAGGATTTTTGCACATAAAGCCATATGATCAACTTATTGTATTCTCTCTCCATTGTAAATCTTTTTCTTTTCTTTTTTTTGGGGGATCACACCTGGCAGCACTCAGGGGTTACTCCTGGCACTACGCTCAGAAATTGCTCCTGGCAGCCTTGGGGGACCCATAGGATGCCGGGATTTGAACCACTGACCTTTTGCATGCAAGGCAAATGCCCTACTTCCATGCTATCTCTCCGGCCCCAATAAATCTTTTTCTTTTCTCATTGTTTGCATATAAAAATAGATATGTGTAAGATGACTTCCAGCTATTTACCCAAAACAAAGGTGTTCCCCATCTTCCTCTTTCCTTTAAACATATCATTTGATATATAAAACCTACCTGGATCACTAGGCCTTCTCCTTCCTGGTGAATGGGTATAGGTTCAATAAAGAAAGAACAATTTGACTTTGGTGCATGGGTCGAGAGGCCATGGGGTGAGAAGCAGACTAACTCTATGACTCTCTTCTAACTGGCTTGGAATATTAGTCCTTCACTGCTACTCATCTCCAGACCTGTCTGTCTGGGGGTGTTTTCACAATGTGGGGATTTATTTTACAATATGGACTAGAGAGATCACACAGTGGGAGGGTGCTTAACTTGCATGTGGCCAACGTGGGCTCAGTTCCTGGGTCCCTTGAGCACCACCAGGAGTAATTTATGATGGCAGAGCCAGAAGCAATTCCTGAGCATTGTTGAGTGTTGACTAAAAACAAACAAAAATGTATGTATATATTTATATATATATATATATAACATTTTTGCATGTAGATTGTACTTAAAAACATACAAAATGTATATATATATGTATATATACACATATTTTTTTACACTATTGATTGGTTGGTTCTTGGGCTACACTCAGTGGTGCTCCTGGCTCTGCACTCAGATCAATCCTGCCAGACTGGGGGACCTTATGGGATGCCAGGAATCAAACCAGGTCCCTCCCAGTTTGGCCACATGCAAGGCAAATGCCCTACCACGGTGCTAGCTCTTTGGCCCCTATATTGTTTTATATAAAATTTCTGTATGTAGGGCCGGAGAGATAACATGGAGGTAAGGCATTTGCCTTGCATGCAGAAGGACAGTGGTTCAAATCCCGGCCTCCCATATGGTCCCCCAAGCCTGCCAGGAGCAATTTCTGAGCATACAGCCAGGAGTAGCTCCTGAGCGCTGCCGGTGTGATCCAAAAACCAAAATAAATAAATAAATAAAATTTCTGCATGTAGATTTTCCTTCTTTACTTATAGGTGTATTTCTCTAAGATTTTGTTTTGTTTTATTTATTTATTTATTTTGTCCCCAATTTCCAATACAGACCAGGCAAGGGTCTGGGTTGAGGTGTATATAGGGTGCATTTACTGTACCTCCTTTTTCTATATTTATTTGTTTTTTTTTGTTTGTGTTTTTCAGAGTATTTAGGGTTTTCCTATGCCATCTATGAGTAGTGATGTTTTGTCTTCTTTTCTGACTTATTTAAATAATTTTTTCTTGCTTTTTTGCTATAGTCAAGCCTTTCAATATTAGTGATGTAAGTAAACTTTCTTTTCTTGTGCCTGATCTTTAGAGGAAAGTCAGTTTTTGTCAGGTATAATTCCATGGATTTATGGCATATGGCTTTTACTATAGTGAGGTACATTTTTTCTATTCCCATAAATGTGTTTTGGATCTTGTTGAACACTTTGTGCATATATTGGGGTGACCATATAATTTTTTTTTTTGGTTTTTGGGTCACACCCAGCAGTGCTCAGGGGTTACTCCTGACTCCATGCTCAGAAATTGCTCCTAGCAGGCACGGGGGACCATATGGGGCACCGGGATTCGAACCGATGACCTTTTGCATGAAAGGCAAACGCCTTACCTCCATGCTATCTCCCGGGCCCCAAAATAACTACTGTTTTTGTTTTTTTGGTTTTTGGGCCACACCCGGTGACACTAAGGGGTTATTCCTGGCTATTCGCTCAGAAGTCGCTCCTGGCAGGCACGGGGGACCATATGGGAACCAGGGGATCGAACCGCGGTCCGTCTTCAGTTAGCGCAGGCACCTTACCTCCAGCACCACCGCCTGGCACCGTGACCATATAATTTGAATTTTGTTTTAGGGTCATACCTCTGATGCTAAGAGACTGTTCACAGTGTTATCCTTAGGGGACCCTGTACTACTGGGGATCAAACACGGAGTTTCTTCATGCAGTGCATATCTAGTAGCCCTTTGAGTTATCTCTCTAATACTGAATGTTTGATCTTTTTTTGTTCTTCTGTTGATGTGGTGCATCACATTTATTGACTTGTATATATTGACCCATCCTTCCCTGTTTTTTGCTTTTTTATTTTTGGGTCATACCTGGTGGTACTCAGGATTTATTTCTGGCTCTATGCACAGAGATCAATTCTAGTAGGTTGGGGGTCCCTATGGAGTACCAGGAATTAAACCTGGGTTAGCTGCATGCAAGGCAGTCACCCTATCTGCAGTACTATCACTCCATCCTTATAGACCTATCTTTGTATCCCTATATAAATCTCACTTGACCTTGTGATGTATGATTCTTTTGTTTTTTGGGCTATACTTAGCAATGCTAAGGAATACTCCTGGCTCTGAATTTCTTTTGGTGGGCTTAGGGGACCATATGGAACACCAGGGATCAAACCTGGCTTGGCTGTCTGTGTGCAAGGCAAGTACCCTATCTACTATCCTATTGTTTCAGACCCTGACGTATGATTGTTTAATTTATATTATTATTATTATTGGTTTTTGGATCACACCTAGTAGCGCTCAGGGGTTACTACTGGCTGTACGCTCAGAAATCGCTCCTGGCAGGCTTGGGGGACCACATGGGATGCTGGGATTTGAACCACCATCTTTCTGTGTCTAAGGCAAATGCCTTACTGCTGTGCTATCTCTCCAGCCCTGATTCTTTAAGATTTTGTTGGAGATATTTGCATCAAAGTTTATTAAAGATGTTGGCCTGTTGTTTTCTTTTTTAATAATGTCTTCTTTTGGTGTCAGGGTAATGTTGGCCTCATAGAAACTGGTCAGAAAATTCCTTTTTTACTTTTTGGAAGAATGTAAGGCTAGGGAGGAGATCTTCTTTGAAGGTTTAAAAGACTTCATTAGAACTTTCATGGATATTTTGTATGTTTCTCTATATTGCCTGGAATTTTTCTGCAGACTTCACAGTGTTAGTATCATGATAGGGAATGAAGGAAAATAATGGAATGAGGATAGAAACATGACTTGTCAAGGAGGGTCATGTTCTCTTTTGAAGGTTAGAGTGATTATATACACATTGGGCAATCTAAGGACTTGGTTATCTAGCCTGTGTAAAGTTTTGTCTGTTCCCTCTTAGGATTCCCTCAGGGAAAACAACTTAATGATTTTCCAAGAAGTTTTCATCTTTGCTTGATTCCTCTTTAAGTCTGATACTCTGATCTCTTCCTATCTTTTCTGATTTGGTTTCTTCAGATTTCATAATCCATTTGATTCTTCTTTGTAGATTACCCCATACCCAGCTGGACTTTTTTTTTTTTTTTGGTTTTTGGGCCACACCCAGTGATGCTCAGAAGTCGCCCCTGGCCTGGGGGACCATATGGGGCACGGGGGATCGAACCGCGGTCCATCCAAGGCTGGCGCGGTAAGGCAGGCATCTTACCTCCAGCGCCACTGCCCGGCCCCCCCCAACTGGACTTTTAACTCTATATAATTTCCTAATTTTGATGTTGTTAGTCAGCTTCAAATTGGACTTCTACTATAAACCCTGTTCCTACAGTTATGGCTTTGAAGCTTTTCTGCATTAAAATTACCCACAAGGACAAGAGGAGTGGAGGAGGAACTGGGTATATAAATAAAATACAGACTCCTTTCTGGGTTTAGGGTGGGAAATAAGAGTACGGTTTTTGATTGGCTTGCTAAGTTACTCTGACACCCATAATAAAATTTGAGAGAAATGATTTAGTGGATTCAAACAACCCCTTATTAATAAAGGGGAAGGAAGGAGATTTTGAACCATTTATTTGGATTCTAAGATCCTAGAAATGTAGGGGTCGGGCGGTGGCACTGGAGGTAAGGTGCCTGCTTTACCTGCGCTAGCCTTGGACGAACCTCGGTTCGATCCCCCGGTACCCCATATGGTCCCCCAGGCCAGGGGCGACTTCTGAGCACATAGCCAGGAGTAACCCCTGAGCGTCACTGGGTGTGGCCCAAAAACAAACAAACAAAAAAAATCCTAGAAATGTTAGGTGTCTGAAATCTAGTGGAGAGAATGGATATATTCTGGCATCTCATTTTGTTACCATAATAGGAGCAGATGCTAAATGAGGTAGAGGTGGAGTGACATGGTTTGTCATTATCTCTGAGATTTACAGAAGACTTTGTACTCTAAAATGTTGGTCTTACAGGCTGCCAGTTGCACTTACAATTTATTTCTGAGTTACCTTTTTTTTGTTTGTTTCTTTGTTTGCATGTTTGGAGGCCACACCTGGTCCACACTCAACAGTGCTCAGGGGTTACTCCTGCTCTGTGCTCAGAAATTACTCCTGGTAGGCTCAGGAACCATATGGATGTTGGGGATAAAACTGGGTAGGCTGCATGCAAGGCATATGCCCTGCCTGCTGTGCTATTGCTCTTGCCCCATTGTTTTTTTGTTGTTGATATTTTTGTTTATGTGTATCCTATTGTAGAACATTTTCATTTGAGTTTCTAACTCTACTTTCTCGTGATGATCATCCTCTGTATTGCTTTCTCTATTCGTCTATAAAGAAGTATGGGGTTGGGCCCGGGAGATAGCATGGAGGTAGGGCGTTTGCCTTTCATGCAAAAGGTCATCGGTTCGAATCCCGGTGCCCCATATGGTCCCCCGTGCCTGCCAGGAGCAATATCTGAGCATGGATCCAGGAGTAACCCCTGAGCACTGCCGGGTGTGACCCAAAAAAAAAAACCAAAAAAAAAGAAAAAAAAAGAAGTATGGGGCTGGAAAGGTAATGTATTCATTTTTTTTTTTTGTTTTGTTTTTTGGTGGGGGCCACACCTGGAAGCACTCACAGGTTATTCCTGGATCTGTGCTCAGAAATTGCTCCTGGCAGGCACAGGGTACCATATGGAATGCCGGGATTTGAACCAACGTCTGTCCTGGGTTGGTCGCTTGCAAGGCTAACTAACGCCCTATCGTTGTGCTGAGATAATATGTTTGATAGGGCACTGGCCTTGATACTGATCTGGGTTTGATCTCTGATATCACATATGATTCCTTAGCACTGTCAGGAGTGATCTCGGAGGGGCCAGAGAGATAGCACAGAGGTAGGGTATTTGCCTTGCACCCAGCCGACCCTGGACAGAAGGTGGTTCAAATCCCAGCATCCCATATAGTCCTCTAAGCATTACTATGTGTGCTTCCAAATGAAAACAAAGTTTCTCTTTCTCTATTTTATTTGTTTTTGCTATAACCAGCAGTGCTTAGGGCTACTTCCAAATTGGTGCTCATAGGTTGCTTTCATAGTGCTCAATGGATCATGTGGTACCAGGAATAGAACCCAGGAATTCTACTCCAGTTTTGTGAACTAGGTCACCAATCCGGTATAGGATTTTTGTTCATTTGTTTGTTTACATTTAAAATTAATATAGTTATTTAAGCACCATGATTACAGACATGTTATGTTTGTTGGTTGTTTTTTGGGCCACATTCATTTGACACTCGGGGCTACTCCTGGCTATACGATCAGAAATCGCTCCTGGCTTGGGGGAACCTTATGGGACGCTGGGAGATTGAACCGTGGTCTGTCCTAGGCTAGCGCTCACTAGGCAGATGCCTTACCTCTAGTGCCTCCACTCTGACAGGCCTCAAAGACATGTTTGTACCATATTTATTTGAGTATAATGCGTAAAATTTTCTACCAAAAAAAAGAAAAAAAGAAATCAAAGTTTGGGGGCACGTTATAAACCAGGGCTGGATTGGGATGGCAGTGGCAGCTAGTCCAATGAAGGCTCAGGCGAATTGGTGAGTTCACACTGTGCTTTTCTGGGCTGGCCTATCTCTCGTGACATCCTGGGTTCAAACATCATGGGAAGACAGACCAAAAGAAGTGATCATCAAGAGTCTTTTGAAGACAGGCATCAGCAATCAAATGGACGGCACAGAAGACGACCTGCTGTGGAATTCAGACTCAGAAGAAAGCGAAGAAACTGGAGAAACAGATGTTTCTGCCAACTGGGACACTGATGAAAAATTAACTCGAGAAGAATGGGAACAACTCTTTAGTGTATCTGATGATGAATCTGACTTGGAAGCATTTTAAATAAATATTGTTGGTTTTTTTTTTTTTGTTTTTGGGCCACACCTGGTAATGCTCAGAGGTTACTCCTGGCTATGCGCTCAGAAGTCGCTCCTGGATTGGGAGACCATATGGGACGCTGGGGGATCGAACCGCGGTCCTTCCTTGGCTAGCACTGCAAGGCAGACACCTTACCTCTAGCTCCACCTCACTGGCCCAAAACAAAATTTTATACCGATTTTTAATCGAAAATTAGGGGTGAGTGTTATACATGGGTGCGTGTTATGCTCGAATAAATACAGTAACCGCTGTCATCCTGGATCAGCACATGGAAGGCAAATGCCCTACTGCTGCGCTATTGCTCTGGCCCCAAAATCATTAACTTGAAAAGACACTCAAATGTGTTCATCACAGCATTCATTATAATATCCAGGATATAGAAACAACTCAGATGTTGAACAATAGATGAGTGGGTAAAGAAGTCATGGTATATAATTGGAATACTATATAGTTATAAGAAATGTTAAATCTTGTAGTTTGCTGCAATATGAATGGAACCAGAGGGCGTCAGGTTCTCTTAAATAAGTCAGGCAGGAGCCTAAGTGAAAGTATAGTGAGGTAGAGTCTGTGGCTTGCATGCAGCCCAACTGGGTATGATCCCTCCAATCTATAATAAGAACAACTTGGTGATTGGAATGATAGTACAGCAAGTAGGACACTTGCCTTGCATACAGCTGACCTGGTTTTGATATCCAGCATTCCATAGCTTCCCTGGAACACAACTAG
Source organism: Crocidura indochinensis (assembly GCA_004027635.1). NCBI lineage: Eukaryota > Metazoa > Chordata > Mammalia > Eulipotyphla > Soricidae > Crocidura > Crocidura indochinensis. The sequence goes on along the minus strand of PVKC010032644.1, from coordinate 3,003 downwards.
GAGTGATTCCTGAATGTAGAGCTAAGAGTTTGTCTTTTTTTTTTTTTTTTTGGTTTTTGGGCCACACCCAGTGATGCTCAAGTGTTACTCCTGTCTATGCACTCAGAAATCACTCCTGTTTTGGGGGACCATATGGGACACCAGGATCAGCCGCATGCAAAGCAAATGCTGTACTGCTGCACCACTGCTCCAGCCCCAGGAGTTAGTCTTAAATACCACTGGACTTAAAAAACAAACTAACAGGGGCTGGAGAGATAGCGTGGAGGTAAGGCATTTGCCTTGCATGCAGAAGTACAGTAGTTCGAATCCCAGCACCCCATATGGTCCCCTGAGCCTGCCAAGAGTGATTTCTAAGTAGAGTCAGGAGTGACCTCTCTGTGCTGCTGGGTGTGATCCCCCCCCCCAAAAAAAAACAAAAACAAAACAAACAAAATCCTCCCCAAATTTCAGATGATTTAACTGAAACTGTTTTAGTTGGGGCCAGAGAGACAGTATAATAGGTAATTTGCTTGCCATATATTTTATCACCATTTTTTGGGGGGGGTTTTGGGCCACACCCGGCGGTGTTCATGGCATACTCCTGGCTGTCTGCTCAGAAATAGCTCCTGGCAGTCACGGGGACCATATGGGACACGGGAATTCTAACCAACCACCTTTGGTCCTGGATCAGCTGCTTGCAAGGCAAACGCCGCTGTGCTATCTCTCTGGATCCTTATCACCATTTTTTATCTCCATTTTTATCCCTGACACCCCATATGGTGCTCCTAGCACCAGTAGGAGTGATCCCTGTATGTAAAACCAGAAGAGCCCTGTGTACAATGGGGTTTGGCACTAAACTGCAAAAATGCTAACTGTTTGAAACAAATGTATCTGATCATGTCGGACATTTTTCTTGCTGGGGGTTTAGTCTTGAGAATCTTGGTGGGGACTTTGTGAGTTTCTAGGGTAGTTGTGGCAAGGTAAAGGTGTGTGTGATGTTGGGCACAAGCTAATGCACCATAGCTTACCAAGTGCAGTGATAGAAAAAGGGGTAAGGTAAGACTCTACAAAGGGCTCAATTCTCTGTCATTTTCTTGCTCATAGGAAAGTACAGGTATTCATTTACCAGATACAGCACTTTGGCTTGCTGTAACTTGTTATGTTATAGTTCTGTAAATGAGTCAGTGTTACTCCTGGCTATGTGGAAAGACACTTGGGATTTACTAGGAGTTGGAGTAGGAAATTTGAATCAGGTAGTGTTGCTTCAAAATCTTGCAGATTTGGCGCCTGGGAGATAGCATGGAGGTAAGGTGTTTGCCTTTCATGCAAAAGGTCATCGGTTCGAATCCCGGTGCCCCATATAGTCCCCCGTGCCTGCCAGGGGCAATTTCTGAGCATGGAGCCAGGAGTAACCCCTGAGCGTCACTGGGTGTGACCCAAAAACCAAAAAAAAAAAAAAAATCTTGCAGATCTATAGGGCAGAAATGTGCCTCTCAGGATCTGTTTTCTGTCTACTGAAATAGACTGTGGAGATTTCCTCTATTTTTCTTACATTTTGTCAGCTTACTCTGATAATAAGTTTTTTGTTGTTGTTGTTGTTGTTGTTTTTGTTTTGGGCAACATTCCTGGCAACATTCAAGGGTTACTCCTGGCTCTGTTCTCAGAAATCGCCCTTGGCAGGCTCACGGAACTATATGGGATGCCAGGAATTAAACCACCATGAGTCCTGGGTCAGCCACATTCAAGGTAAATGCCCTACCACTGTGGCCTCTTTGATAATAAATTTTATTTATTTTTTATTTATTATGAGAAAAAAGATGCAAAGAAAGAGAACAAGGTAAAGTTACAATGGGAAGACAATCACCCAGAAACAGAATTCTCAGAAGAAATCCCCTTGTTGACACCTTAATTTTGAATTTTCAGCCAAAGAACATTAAGAAAAATAAAACAGAACCCATGCACAATTACTTTGTCCCTCAGGTCCCCAGATTGTAGTACATTATAACATTTCTTAGCAGTACATAAAGCAATCTAAAGCCCTAAAATTTATGTAATTCCTTTAACGTTGAAGACATTGTATTTTTTTTTTTTACAGTTCCATGCACATGCATATTAGTTTAAGTTAACCTCAAAAGTTTAATTGGTTTTTTTGGACCGGAGAGATGTCATGGAGGTAGGCCATTTGCCTTTCATGCAGAAGGTCATTGGTTCAAATTCTGGCATCCCATATGGTCTCCAGAGCCTACTGGGAATGATTTCTGAACATGGAGCCAGGAGTAGCCTGAGTGCTGCCGGGTGTGACCCAAAAACCACACACCAAAAAAAATTTTTTAAGTGGTTTTTTTTTTAGGATTAGAGTTAAAGGAGCACAATAAAAATGGTGTTAGAGTAGCAATTGTTGTTTGCATAGGCCCACCAAAATATGGGGGACATAGAAAGGAAAAGCCTTGGCCTAAATACAAGGAGACCCTACCCCTGAAGTTTTCTGATAATAAAATTCTATCCTTTATTGCTGATTTGGATTCTAGGAAGGGAAGGAAGAAGGATGAGGGAAGATGTGATTAAAGAACTTGAACTATGCAAACTTGTTGTTCTTAAGTTGTCTCTGGAACAAGTCTAGTTGAAGGGAAGAGGATGGATGTGGGTGAGAAAAGAAATAAATGCCATCTGTACTGTTTTCATTTATCAGACCTTATTTGGTATTATCAGTCTCATTTAAAGCAAAATAATGAACACACATATAATTTCAAATTGTTGGAATACTTTTTTGGGGTAGGGGTGGGACCCTCACCTGCTGTGCTCAGGACTAACTCCTAGCTTTGCACTCAGGGATCACCTAGGCAAGTGGTAGGGATTAAATGTATATTGGCCATGTGCAAGACAAATGCCATTTCTGCTATACTATTGCACCAGACCTTCAATGGAATACTTAAATAGTGATTTCTTCTTTAATACTATGCTGTAACATTTCAAAATTTTTTCTACTAGCATTATTGAGGAATCACTGATATATTTGTAATATTT
>PVKC010032643.1:0-14189 GCA_004027635.1 Crocidura indochinensis | reverse complement strand
CTCCAGTGTTGGGATTGGAACTAGAAAATCTCTAGAAACATTTCATCCAAAGCCAAGATTTTCAAATTTATTTGGCTTACTGCCTCCTTTTGGGGGGGGGGGGGAGAATCACTTTCTAGCCCTCTGGAAATCTTCCTTCTTTTAGTGAACAAGCAGAAAGCACCCCCTCAATTGCATCTGAGGAGACTCTTGCCCTCAGGATCATTCCAGGTCAGATTATATAAATAAAAGGACATACAGGGGGCCAGAGGGATAGTGCAGAAGTATGGTGTTTGCCTTGCACGCGGCTGATCCAGGACAGACCTCGGTTCAATCCCCGGCATCCCATATGGTCCCCCAAGTCAGGAGCGACTTCTGAGCGCATAGCCAGGAGTAACCCCTGAGCGTCACCTGGTGTGTCCCAAGCGCCAAAATTAAAAAAAAGGGGGGGGGGACATACAAATGGACTTGGCTTTTGGGGTTTTGTGCCTCCTGTGCTAGTACTTAGAGGTTCCTATGGAGATATTCATCCAAGCAGGTCAGATGGTGCTGTGCTCAGGTTGAGTGTTAGGGTCACAAAAGTGCCTCCCAGTGGTGTGTGCAGTCCTGGAGATGAAATCCAGAGCCTCCTGCATGCTTAAATGATTTTTAAACACTTGGAAAGGGCGCTTTTATTAGTTAGGGCAAGTAAATATTACTATTGTCACAAACATCAAATATTAATTAGCATTTTGTCAACATCAAAGTTCAAATACAGAGGCTAGAGCCATAGTACAGTGAGTAGAGTGATTGCCTTGCATACATATTGTTTCCCAAGCCTGCAAGAAGTGATTCCTGAACACAGTGCTAGGAGTAAGCCCTGAACACAGCAGAGTGTGGCCTCAAAACAAAACAAACAAAAAACTAAAAGAAAAGTTTATATACAGTCTATTTGAAGTTCAAAAACTGTTATGTGGGCTAGTGCCTTTCCAGGCGATTTGAACTCGGCCTTCTTTGCCCTCTAGCCCCACACAGTTCTCTGTACCTTCACAGCATCTTGTCAACAAATACAAGGAAAATGGAGGCACTCAGATGGCACCTCTCTCTCTTCTCTCTCTCTCTTCTCTCTCTCTCTTTCTCTCTCTCTTCTCTCTCTCTCTCTGTCTCTCTCTCCTCTTTCAAAGGCACATTCCATTGTGTGAAACTCTTCGCCTATGTCACAAAACTAATGTTTTTCAGGTGCATACCCAAACCACAGGTCTGCCTGACAACTTTCGAGAAGTTTGGGTGTAGCCAGTATGAATGTTTGCCAAGGCAGCTTACCTGCGACCAGGACCGAGATCCTGTGTGTGACACAAACCACATGGAACATAACAACCTCTGCACTTTGTACCAGAGAGGGAAAAGTCTCCTCTACAAAGGCCCCTGCCAGGTATGGGTGTTTAGCTGGGCAGCCCGAGGTCACTGAACTTAGAATTGGGTTATGTTCTTTTATAGATGAAATCAGCATAAGAAAAGGAAAGGATCTTCTATGTCTTCTGTCATATCTAAAGGACTTAGTCCCCGAGCAGCAGACATCCCATAACTGGCTGATCATCCTCCTTGTCTAAGATTCTCTTGTTTATATAGGTACCTGTGTGTCTCTAAGATAGCTGCAGTGGGTTCTGGGGGAGCAAGTGTGGGATCTTACTTCACTTCTCATAGCTCTGTGTGCCCTCAGTAGTCAACAGTTCAGGAAGATGTGAGTTAAATCAACCAGGAAGAGTCCCTTTCCTACTCTCCCCATCATCTGTTCCTTCCCACTGCAACAAGTCCTTCCTGAAGTACTGAAAGAGGGTGAAAATTCCTCAGACTGTCTCCTTGAATTATTTCCTCTTTCAAACTTTGGGGGTTATGAAATCTGTATTTGCTTCAAAAAATAAACCCAAGGACAACCCCACCAACGTATTTTACATACTCCATTAATGTGGAGCTGTTTTTGGGAGACATTCCAGCAGTATGTTCCCAGAATCCTCCACCACAGTCAGCCAGCACCAGCCATGATCATATCGCACTCTGGTCTGTCATGATCACATCTCACTCTGATTTGTGCCATCATCACATCTCACCCTGGTCTGTGCCAAGATAGCATTTCACTCTGTTCTCTGCTATGATTATGACTTACTCCCTGGTCAGGAAAATACCTTCCACTTGTCTCCCTAGGTTTGTATTCTGATAGTGCCAGTCACTCCCTCTACTCTGACCCACCCCTCACGCCCCCTTCGTCTTCCCTGCCCATTGTTTCCTCTTTCTAGCCTTAATTTTTCTTATACATTCCTCACTACTCAGAGAGCCTGAGTCTCTCTGCCCTTTGAGCTATCCTCTCCTCTCAGCCTGCAGCCTTGTGAAATGATAACCCTTCATTGTTCAATGAAGATTGGGCTTGTTTTTTTTAAACAGACACTTCTGAAGTAATAGTACTCAGTTTGGAGGGAGTGGGGGTTGTATCTCAGAGATGAGTACCCAGGTTGCAGAGAAGCGTCAGAAAGAAATGACTCCCCTTCCCCTTGGGACAGGGCATTGTCACCACAGCCCAGAGTGTGCCCTCTGCAGAGTAGCATAATGAAGTCAATCCCAGAGTTTGTTCCTGTCTTCTCTTCTTTCCAATTTTAGTATATGTGCTGCCGAAGCGAGCACTGTCTTCTCTTCTTTCATGAGTCTAGGATAACTCCTCAGTGCTGTATGGAGCTCTCCAGGCTAAATGTGATTCATTTACCCTCAGTCCTTCTGCAGAGACACAGAGCCCGTCTGCGGGCACAATGGGGAGACCTACGCTAGTGTGTGTGCTGCCTACTCAGACCGGGTGGCGGTTGACTACTATGGGCCATGCCAGGCCGTGGGAGTCCTGTCTGAGCACAGCTCCGTGGCCGAGTGTGCCGCTGTCAAGTGCCCTTCGCTCTCAGCAGCCGACTGCAAGCCTGTCATCCCACCAGGTAGGCTGCACCTTTATGCTGGAACAGGGCTGGGAAGGTACAGATGTGCCCATACTCCTCCAAAGGGTGAGCACTAGGGAGAAGTGGGGAGACTCTTGAGTTTGCATTTTTCGAAAGTACTGAACTCCACCCACTGCTGAGAAGATGCATGACTTCGGGTCAACCTTAAAAGGCTGTGGATCAGGCCAGAGAGAGAGTATGGAGTTAAGGCACAGGCCTTGCTAAGCCCCAAACCAAACTAAACAAACAAGCTATGGATTGCCTTGGGCATCCTGGCCAACCACTTGGCAATTTTTCCAAGCAAATCTGTACACTATATTATGCTGGTAATATAGTATTTAATCACTCAAATTATGGTTCTTAAGTATATTGCTTGCTTATTACAATGTTAATGAACAAAGAATTAGTCACTCTCTGTTAACAAATTCACTAAGAATGAATCACTAAGAGGGTTTTGGTGAACACAAACATTTGAGATCTAGAGCAGCCAAAGAGAATCATAGTGTCTCACTTCACTCTTGCATATCATCAAGGAAATTCTATTCCATTGAGAATGTTCAGTAAACCACTGGCAGGACAATGCATACTCATCAGGTCACAGAAGGAGAAGAAGTGATTTTTCTGTTTTAGTGCCTCACACAATGATGTTCAGGGGTTACTGTTCAAGAATTACTCCTGGGGGACCATGTAGGAGACCAGGAATCAAAAATTGAATCAGTTGCATGCAAGGCAAGTACCCTACCACTGTACTGTCTCTCCAGCTCCAGGGGCAGGGGATTCTATCTCATCATGTGCAGAACAGTAGCTTAAGTGTTTTACTGATTTCTCCCTTGGTATTTAAACTCATCTAGTGTTTGTGGGGTACCCACTCAGCACCAAACACTGTTCTAGACACTAGCTTCCCAAACATGAGCGAACCATTCCCCACCCCACCACCTTCTGATATTTTGTTACTGTTTTATTAACAGTTTAAAATCATCCTAAAGACTAAATAGATTAAAAATGTTGGGATCCTTGAAATCCCTGCTGTCTTATTTGACAGGCAGGAAAACACCAGCAAGTGCTTACAGAGAGCCACCCAGCACTGTGGGAGTGGGGGCTTATTGAGACCCCATGTCTCTGAAAAGGGCCAATCCAGTTCCTTGTGGATCCAGGTCCTTGTTCCATATACTTGTTACAAGTGCATGGTCTTACTGACATCCTTGCTACTGGTCCCCAAGAAGGGGCAGGGAAGAGAAAGTGGGTGGAGAAGGGCCGAGGCCATCACCAAGACTGACGGCAGTGTCCTCAGATAGGCATCATCATTGTCTTAGCATACAGCCTGCCGCATCCCTCACTCCTGTTTCCAGCTCACGAACCCCAAGAATGGTTTCTGTCATACAGGTGCCTGTTGCCCATTGTGTGCTGGAATGTTGCGAGTTTTATTTGACAGAGAAAAACTGGATACTATTGCTAAGGTAAGTACATGCTATACAAAATTGAAAGAGTACTAGGTACAAACCTCTTTGTAATATCATTACAGAGATAGCACAAAGTCCCAGTTCATAGGTAAAGAAGATTTTAGGGTAAATGACTTGCTCAAGGCACATTGCATGCGGAATAATTTTTCCTTCTTTTTTTGTGGGGGGGTCACACCCCGCAGCACTCAGGGGTTACTCCTAGCTCTACACTCAGAAATCGCTCCTGGCAGGCTTGCGGGACTATATGGGATGCTGGTATTCGAACCACCGTCCCTCTGCATGCAAGGCAAACACCCTACCTCCAGCTCCAGCATAAAGAATAATTTTTGAAACAAATAAAATTATGACTCACCTACAGAATAAGCCCATGTTAAAGATTGGACTTAGTAACAAGGATGCTACAAGGACTTGGTAACTAAGATGTTACAACAAGGAAGACCTGTACCCAGACATCTTTTCTCCTGCCCTAGACTCTGTGCCTCCAGCCCCAGCTGTGGAGGTACCTGCTCTTCCACCAGAGACAGCCTGTATCTGGTTTTAAAAGTCCCTGCTGGGGGGGCAGGAGTGATAAGAAAGCCACTAAGACTCTTGCCTTGTACACAACTGACCCAGGTTTGATCTCCAGTATCCCATAGGGTCCACACCACTAGGAGTGATTCCTGAGAACAAAGTCAGGAGTAATCCCTGAGCATCATCCAGTGTAGCCCAAAACAAAACAAACAAAAAGCAGCTGCAACCAGAACCAGAGAGATATGACAGAGGGAAGTCACTTGGTTTTTGTGTATGGACCCCAGTTCTTCTATCTTCAGCACCACATGGTCCCATGACCACAGCCAGGAGTGGCCCCTGAGCAGAGCCACATAACCCCACCCCATCTCACTCACCCCAGTAGTGCCTGATGCCTTTAAAATGTAGAAGGCCAGAGGCAGAAGTAGGCAGCCAGAGACAACTCAAGACCCCAAAGGTATCCAGGTGGACTACTCTCCAAGTCCTCATTGTAGGGGACTGTTACCCTGATTGGGTCACCTCCCTGAGACCCTTCCTTTTTCTGGACAGTCTCTTGGAGATGGGGCTCCAGAAATCTATCAGCCAGCACCCACCACTTCCTAGAAGTTTCTCCCCGATTTGTTTGGTTTTGATTGGGGACCACAGTCAGCAGTGTTCAGGAGATCATGCAGTGTTCATGCAGTGCTGGGACTCTTTCTCTCTCTCTCTCTCTCTCTCTCTCTCTCTCTCTCTCTCTCTCTTTCTCTTTCTCTTTCTCTCTCTCTTCTTCCCTCTTTCTCTCTCTCTCTGATCCAGTTATGCCTCATTTGATGGGGGAGAAGACTATATTTTGACAGAGACTATTTTTTATGACCTCAACTCAAATAGTCACTTATTAAAAACCACATCTGGAAAGAGTTTGTAACTTGGTTTCAAAATTCCAAAACTCCTTGCCTGAAATCAGGCAAGGTTCATTGGAATGAACACTGGAGAGGAATGAAACAGCTAGCAGGGGGTAGACACACCTAGGGTCAAACATGCCTACTTAGGCAGGGTAGCAAGGCAATTGGGACAGGCAAAGAATTTGTTCAGGGGCCGGAGTGAGAGTACAGCATGTAGGTCATTTCCTTGCATGTGGCCAACCTGGTTTCCATCCCCAGCATCTTAGATGATGCCCAAGCACCACCAGGAGTTATTCCTGAGAACAAAGCTAGGTCTGGCCTGAGAAAAATTAAGTATTGTTTCAGGTAACTGACAGTTTTACCTTTCTCTTTCTAGGTAACAAACAAAAATCCAATAACCATCCTAGAAATACTCCAGAAAATCCGCATGCACGTGTCTGTCCCACAATGTGATGTATTTGGCTATTTCAGCATTGAGTCTGAGATCGTGATCCTGATCATTCCTGTCGATCATCACCCCAAAGCTTTGCAGGTGGGACTCAGAGCCCATTGATCCACCATCCTGTCAGTCTAAGGGACGAGGTGCAGTGGGCATAAATTTGGACTGAAAGGGGAGGGGAGGGCCAGTGGGGAATTAGAAAGGCATTTGGAGCAGGACAAAGCCTGGTCTCTGAGAGGGGTACTGTTCAGGGTAAGCACCTACCAGGACTGGGGACCCATTTTGTAGTACATATGAAGGACAGAAGAGGAGAGGGCGGAATGCTGACATTTAGAGTAGGACACAGACAATGCAGCAGAGGTCCTGGGATGGTAGGGCCCAACACGGTCAGGCAGTAGCCAAGCCAGGTCGACACTAGGCACCCAAGGAGTGGTCAGTGCAGAAAAGGCTCCTGGAGCTGGACTGATAACCGGTCTTCCCTCACAATCCCGACATGAGCCTTACTCAAGTAGATCTAGTTTCAGCATTAGTATTGTGAGGTCTCAAGTGGGTTGGGAGGTGTTTTTGTGTGGCTACACAAGATAGGTCTGTACAGGCCTGATACGTGGCTCCAGATTAGAGCACAGGCTTTATACATGCCTGGTCCTGGCTTCAACACCCTGCATCAGGAGGGAAATAATATTAATTAAATCTAACTGTTTTCGTCTTATTGCTTAAATTGGCATTGAAAATATTTCCCCCAAAATAAAATTTTTTAAATGTTTTAGAAAAGAGAGTTTCTCCTCCAGGGCTGGAAGTATCCTTTTCTAGCACTGGAAATACAGAAGAGAGGAAGCTTTCCTCATATGACTGACCCCAATTCTATCCCTGGTAACACATATGGTCCCCTGAGCACTGTCAGGGATCAGGGATCACTCCTGAGCACCAAGCTGGAAATAGCCCCTGAGCACAGTGGGATATGATTCCAAATCAAAAAAAGGAAGAAGAAAGCAAAGGAAAGTAATATATTTTCCTTGAGTGGGTTTAGCCATGTAAAGATAATGTCTAAAGGCCAGGAGATGGAGGAGGGATTAGAATCTTGCATGTACCTGAAGCCAGGTCTGATCCCCCAAATACCTGGCCTCCTAAGTACCTAAGGACCTAGTGGTCCCACCCAGTACCGCAGGTCCCAAACAACAGCACCTCCTCAGGCCCTAGCATTAACTAAAAGCCAGTGTTAGATGAGTATCACACTCCTTCCACCGAAAAGAAAGTATGTAAAGGGGGGTAAATGAGGAACAGGCTGGTAGAGAGGGGAAAAGCTAGAAGCATGATACATCCTTTCTTTTCTGATTTGACTTCCATTGCTACTTGCAATGTATAATGAATTATAGTAAAATATTACTCCAGCTAAGAAAAAGTGTAATTCCTCGTGTGTGGAATGTGTATGTAGTTGATTTGACCTTCTCTCTGGTTCTGGTATTCAAAAACATGAATTTTTTTTCTCCCAGATTGAGGCCTGCAATAAAGAAGCTGAGAAGATTGAATCCCTCATCAACTCTGACAGCCCCACTCTGACCTCCCATGTCCCTCTGTCTGCCCTCATCATTTCCCAGGTCCAGGTGTCCAGCAGCATTCCCTCAGTGGGTGTCAGGATAACCTCCCATTGCTGCTCCCTCCCTTTCCTCCTCAGCCTGGGTTTCACCTGGCTCTGGCTCTGGACACAGAGCTGAGGACCAGCAAAAAAAAGTTCCGCCCGTTCTTCAGTCTGTTTTTATTCTACCTTGTGAGAACTCCAGGACTGCTGATTTGCTGTTGAATAGTGGCCAAATAACAGTACTTGTCACCTCTGTTTACCACATAGTATTATGTCACTGCCAAGTTTAATAGGATCTGGTTTGGCTTACGCACATGATAAAATGCAGCCTTCAGAATATTGATGGAAAGAGGATGAATGACTTCTCCGGCCTTTACAATTCATATTTTGCTCATTTATGGGCCCTCCACTTTCAGAAAAATTCACTGTCATTGATGCAGGAAAAGATCACTTTTTAGAAAAGTGACCCCAGAAACTTCATTTCAAAGCTACTTCAAATATGAAGGTACCCCTTGGGCATGCTTGTGTTCATTCACAAGGTGATTCATTTCCTTGAAACTAGGGCTCATGGGGAGCCGCCCTCAATGGGGTATGACGAAAGAAGCTTCTTCAAAATGATAGTTTCTATCTAGAAAGGTAATATAGGGCCCCGCTGTTGTGTTAAGTAGAAATAACTGACCCTCATTTTCACCGGTTGTAACTGACAGTCACAGCAATTACTAATGTACGTGCAAGAGAAGTCACAGCACATCAGAGCATCTTTCATTCTACCTTCTGATCTTTACCAGGGACCAGACTCTTAGGCAGTCACCGAGTTAAATTTCAACTTTTTGAACGTCAATCTTTAAACCAATTGCTGCTACTTATATAATTGCCAAAAAGTGAAATAATTAGTAGTTCATGTAAATAATACATGATTTTCTATTTTATTATGAAGAAGGTGAATAGCCATATTTGTAAAATGACAATCATATTTGTTAACCCAGTACTTTCCGTTTGCTTTTTGTGATATGCACAGTGTAGGTAAGTGTTCTGTCCAACTTTCCTTTATATAGAGAATTATAAAGAATTGTGGTATATATATTTAAAAGTGTCAATCTAAGTGTTAAAAGTTTGCATGTTGTCTAAGATATTGAAAACTCTGAATGTGTTTCACAGTTTAAATAAGCTATTCAATGTAATACTTCTTGTTGGTATGCACCTAAGCTTAGATTTTTACATGAAGTATTTTTCTCAGTATTATATGTACTCTTTAAAATATATAAGAATATGCTTATTATACCAAAATGTTTTTTAATGGGCACTTAAAGCTTTCAGAATATTTCAGTGCTAATGTAGCATATTTGTTGCAATTGCTTTTTTCTATATAAATGTCTTTAATGCAATATACTGGAAAACCTTTCTATTTTAATAAAAATAATTTTATATGATTATGTGTACTTTGCAGCACTGAAGCCATTCAAAATCAAATCTTTCATCACTTTTGCAGGAATTTTGACCTTTGGTCTGGAAGAAGTGAGGTAGTAAAGCAAATAAAGTCTTGCACACAGCCAGTCCTGGTTTGATCCCCAGCACCCCATATGTTCCCCCAGACTGCCAGAAGTGACCACTGAGTAGAGCCAGGAACAAATCCTGAGCACAACGGTGTGTTGCTCACATCCTACCCCTTTCAAAAAGAAAAATAAAGGAAGACATATGGAAATATGCTTATTCCAAACTAGCGGTCCTGAGGACAGCTGGAAGAGAGCTGGTCACACCAAACTTTGATTAGAAGTCAGATCACAGAAAGTTGATACAAAGTTCCCCAGCTAGAAATAGTGAACATCCCCCCAAGAATTAGGCTGGAATGATAGCACAGTGGTAGGGTGTTTGCCTTGCATGCAGCCAATCCAGGACCAACCCTGGTTCGATTCCCGACATCCCACGTGGTCCCCTGAGCTTGCCAGGAGTAACCCCCTGAGTGCTGCCAGGTGTGACCCAAGCACTAAAAAAATATAATTAGGGACCAGTTAGCAGATATGCTCCCCATTTCTTGTGTTCCCACTTTGCTCCAGTTCCTGGTATGTCTTAGAGAGTGTTAGTCTGTGGAGACAAAGGCCTAGGGTTTATTTTGATCAGGACATAAGCAATTCTTTGAATCAGCTGAACTCTCAGTTCCCAAAAACATTCTATATCTGATATTAGGGGCTGCAGTTCTACACCCAGCTCATGGTCATTGTATGTTTGTCAACTTCCTTTTTCTCTCTACTCCTTCTTCTCTAGGACTCACACCAGTGTCCTCAGGAAAGAGAGAAAAGAGACTAAGAGAAACACAGGTCTCTGCTCAAATGTAGCACTGGAATTATAGATTAGCCCCAAGAAAGTCACATTGCTGCTCCTGAGTTCTAATGTAGAGTGTGTGTGTGTGTGTGTGTGTGTGAGAGAGAGAGAGAGAGAGAGAGAGAGAGAGAGAGAGAAACAGACAGACAGAGGCAGAGACAGAGAGATTGAATCTAAGACACTGAGTGTTTGAGTATGTGATATGAATGTATGAGTGAGAGAGTGTGTGAATCTGTGTGAAAGAGTGAGGATGAGTCATTTGGCTTGCTTTTCGCCAAACCCAATTTTATCCCTGGGAGGGAGGGAGAGAAGGAAAAGGAAAGAAGAAAGAAAGGGAGGGAGGAAAGAAGAGAAGGAGAGAGGATAAATAGGAGAAGGGAAAGGAAGGAAAAGAGAAGAAATGGAGGGGGAAGGGAAGAAAGAGAGAGGAAGAGAAGAAAAACCTGGTAAAATCTGATTCCTGGGGCCGGAGAGATAGCATGGAGGTAAGGTGTTTGCCTTTCATGCAGTAGGACGGTGGCTCGAATCCCGGCATCCCATATGGTCCCCTATGCCTACCAGGGGCGATTTCTGAGCATAGAGCCAAGAGTAAACCTTGAGCGCTGCCGGGTGTGACCCAAAAACCAAAAAAAACATAAGATCTGATTCCTGCCTCATAGTCAGTTCTTAGCTCTGGAATGTGGGATGCAAGTTTGATGTATTACTGGATGATACCACTAACTAGTTTCTCCTAAGCCATCATTTTCTGTAGGCCAGGGATGACAAATGTTTATTGTTCCTGCCATCAAATCCTTGCTTTATCTTCCTGGAGAGATGACAGCCCTGGGCTTCATGGTCTTCTGGTCTCTCTCAGCATGAGCAGAGCTTCAAGGCCTTTGTTGCACACAAGAACAACTTTGGAAATCAAGGTCAGGCAAGGATTAGGAAGGCAAATCACCATCAGTCCTTGCAGCAAGATAAACCTGGATTGGGGAAGTTCTGCTTTTGTTTTTGTTGTTTCAATTTGTCATTGATATAAATCTGAAAAAAAATTGTATTTTCTTTTTTTTAACTGGGAGATTTGGGTCACACCAGAGATGCCTAGGCTCTGTACTCAGAAGTGCCTCCTGGTGGTGCTCTGAGAATCAGGTGATACCAGGGAACCAACTCAGATTGCAGCAAGTCAAAGGCCATACACCTGTACTATCTCTCTGGCCCAGAAACACACATCCATCTGGGTGTACCAGATTTCCCAGGTTAAACTGGGGCTGTCTGAGCTCCACTGATGGGAGAAATTGAAACCCACAACTATACTCATGGTCCTGAAGACTTTCTTTTCCCTCATTTGATGTGTGTCTTTCCCTTCAGTGCTAGACTAATAGGAGAGAAACCCATCTGCTTTCTCAGAGAACACAAAGGGACCAGATGTCAAGTTCCAGGAACATCTTCCTGCTCCTACAACCCCCACTATATCTCATCTGCTGGAGGGAGAGGAAGGAGCAAGGGATGAGCATCACTGACTAAGGATTGGAAAACGCAGCAGGGCCACTCCTGGACTCGTCCATTCCCACTCCAGCTGTCTTGGAGCTGGAGAAATATTTTCTACTCTGTACGTATGGGGGTAGATATTCCCAGAGCCGGGAAGTACTAGCCCAGAGTCACTGTGCAAGTTCAGGCAAAGTATGGCCCTGGGGAGAATCTGGCTTTCCCCACACTGACCAGGTTAGAGCTGCTCTGGACTGGAGCAGGGCCATGCAGGTACATTCCACTGAGAGGGACAGAGATTCCCAAAGAATCGGGTTCCATGCTAAGTTAGACTAGCAAGACCAGAACACAGGCTGGGGTCTAATAGGCAGGTGCAAGGGGCAATAAAATATAATGCAACTGGCACAGCCCCCAGAACCTCCACTGCAGTTCCCATAACTTTCCCACCTGTTCTTCCACTCACTCAGAGCAACTTGATGCTCAAGAGAGCAAACACAAAATCTGAGTCCCCTCTGGAGCCAAACCTGAGAAGGCTGGGTAAAGGGAATCAAGTGGGGAATAAGGGAACACCCCACCTATCCCACACCCCTGCTTGTTTTCCAAAAAAAAAAAGCTCACTGGATTGTTTTATTTCCACAAAATACCTGAAATATAAACCAACGAAAAAGTTACTTTCTTCTCCCTACTTGTACCAGACAAGTACAGATCCATCCAGAACCTTCTCTGTAAATGAACCTCCCTCTCTCTAACTCTCTCTGCCCTCATGGCCACAGAAGGTCCCTCATTTATTGCCTTGTGAAGATTCTAGAATATAGTTTTATGTCTGGGGTATTGTCTGCTGCTCTGTGCTATTCTACCTCTTCCAAAGGACCGTCCTCTCTGATCCCCAGCCTATTTTCATGGGACTCTGCTGGAAACATGAATCATTGTTTTTTGAAGCAGACAGGTCAGAAGCCAGGTGGGCCCAAAACCCAGAAGGAAAATTTGTGGAGTATCCAGGTCAGTAAAATACTTTACATAGGGGCTATTTTCAAAGGCATCAGCAAGTTATATGGAAGCAAAGGGAGGGTTCAAAGTATAGGCTGTAGCATGGGGTTGTTAGTACCTGGATAACAAATGTAAAACCATTTAAAAATGGCGCCAATTGGGAGCAAGCTCATAGGGGTAGAGCAGGCACATAAGCAGGCCTTGCCTATGTAAGTACTACACAGCCTCCAGCACCACCAGGCTCAAGCACCAAACTATCCTCTTGAAACCACATCAGACCTTTGGAATGGGGCAAATCCAGCATCCCAAAGGACCAACAAGAGCAAAATGGTCTCTCTTGTCTGAGTGCTAAATTGGTGTACAATGAGTAGGATACTTGCCTTGCATGCCACAGACCCGGATTTGACCCCCAAAGCCCATATAATCCCCATATACCACCAGGAGTGATAACTGAATGCAGACCCAGGACTGCCAGGTGTAACCCAAAAACCAAATAAGCAAGAAAGAAATATTCTGTTTGAAAGGCTAATAAAGTGAATGCTTTCTTGGTGACCCTGTTACTCATCCTTCTTTACTCCTCTGACTTTTCTCCCTCTTCAAGACACGTGGTTTCTCACCTGAATCTGTGCTCCTTAATCTCTCTTCTCGACTATTTGCACACAACAGCATTCAACAGCCCGTTCTCTTACCCAAGATCAACAGCCTGAAGCAGGAAGGTGGTTACCAGAACAGAAGAGTCCAGTGGCTGCAGAGAGGTGCTAAGCTTTTTCCCTGCAACTCAACTGTCAGAAACCAGCCAAAAGGACATATGATGCAGGAATTCTCCAGGTCAAAGGTGACACTTACAAAGGGAAGTAACACAAAAAGAAAATAGCAGCTTAGGGGAGACTTAGTACAGCAGGTAAGACAATAGCCTTGCATGCGCTGATCAGGGTTTGATCCCTGACATCCCATATGGTCCCTGAGCACCATCAGGAGTGATTCTTGGGTGCAAAGCCAGGAGTAACCCCTGAGCACTGTTGGGTGTGAGAGATGGAGAGACTGTACATGGTAGAGACCCCAGTCAGTTCCCAGCATTGCATAAATTCACCTCAAGAACTGCCAGGAGTCACTCCTGACCACAGAGCCAGGAATAGCCCAGAGCCTCCCAAGATGGGGAAGACATCTTGGTCAAGTTTTTGGAGATGTCCTGTTGAACAATCCTGTGTTCTGGCTCAGCTCCTCTCCTTTCCAGAGTCTCTTCCCAGATCCCTCAGACTCTGCAGCCCTCCGTTGTCTGGAATGGGGGAAGAAGGAAAGGCCTCAGACCCTTCTTCAATCAAACAAATAAGTTCACAGGTTGTGGCCCTTCAGAAGATATTGGAAGTTCAGGCTGTGACCTTAAAGTTAGGACACAAACTTTCTTCAGACTGTGCCTTGCAGTCTCTGAAGTGAAGAATGAGGGTTGGAGTCCATGAGGGAAATTTGGGCTCTGCTCTCTTTTCCCACCAACCAGGACAGCCCAGGAGCAAGCAGCCCTCACCAGAGTGAGTTGTCCTTTCCTTCCTGAAACAGCCCAGACCAGTCACTGGTAGGATCCTTAAAGTATATGATCCTTAAAGTAATAGGAATTTGGGTGAGTGCTTA
>PVKC010032642.1:0-14198 GCA_004027635.1 Crocidura indochinensis | reverse complement strand
GAGGAAACTGCACTTTCCAAACAAGCAGAGATCAACAGATGGGAATACATTAAACTGAGAAGTTTCTGCACCTCAAAAGAAATAGTGCCCAGGATACAAGAGCCACCCACCAAGTGGGAGAAACTATTCACCCAACACCCATCAGATAAGGGACTAATATCCAAAATATACAGGGCACTGACAGAACTTTACAAGAAAAAAACATCTAATCCCATCAAAAAATGGGGAGAAGAAATGAACAGACACTTTGATAAAATAGAAATACAAATGGCCAAAAGGCACATGAAAAAATGCTCCTTATCACTAATCACCAGGGAGATGCAAATCAAAACAACAATGAGATACCATCTCACAACCACAGAGATTGGCATACATCACGAAGAATGAGAACAATTAGTGCTGGTGGGGATGTGGAGAGAAAGGAACACTTATCCACTGCTGGTGGGAATGCCGTCTTGTCTAACCTCTATGGAAAGTGATATGGGGATTCCTCCAAAATCTGGAAATTGAGCTCCCATTCAACCCAGCTAGTCTACTCCTAGGGATATACCCTAAGAACACAAGAAAACAATACAAAAACACCTTCCTTACACCTGTATTTATTGCAGCACTATTCACAATTGCCAGACTCTGGAAACAACCAAGATGCCCTTCAACAGATGAATGGCTAAAGAGCCTGTGATATATATATATATATATATATATATATATATATATATATATATATATATATATACACAATGGAATATTATGCAGCTGTCAGGAGAGATGAAGTCATGAAATTTTCCTATACATGGATGTGCATGGAGTCTATCATGCTGAGTGAAATAAGTCTGAGGGAGGGAGAGAGAGAGAGAGAGAGAGAGAGAGAGAGAGAGAGAGATGCAGAATAGTCTCACTCATCTATGGGTTTTAAGAAAAATAAGTCATCTTTGCAACAATCCTCAGAGACAATGAGAGGAGGGCTGGAACTTCCAGCTCACTTCATGAAGCTCACCACAAAGAGTGGTGAGTGCAGTTATAGAAATAACTACACAGAGAGCTAACATAATCTTGTGAATGAATGATGGAACTGGAAAGCCTGTCTGGAGTACAGGTTGGGGTGGAGTGGGATGAAGGGAGATTTGGGACATTGGTGGTGGGAATGTTGCACTGGGGAAGGGGGTGTTCTTTACATGACTGAAGTCTAATCACAATCATATTTGTAATCAAGATGTTTAAATAAAGAAAAAATTAAAATAAATCATGGGCTAAAAGAAAAAAAGAAAGTTTTTGTTAGCTGAACATTCTGTCAAACTGTTGTTATTCTACAGGAATGACAACACCAAGAAGCTATTCAGAAATTCAAACTACAATTGCTGATACTGCAACTCTTCGGGATATGTACAGAGCTGCCAGGCCTAGATGAAGGAAGAATCAGGGAAAGAATACCTGCACTCTCTCCAAAAAACCCTGATGAAACCAGCGCAAAGACAAGCATACTTGGACTTTGGTGTCAGATTGGTGTCTCTAAAGGAAATTATAGTGGGGAAATGAGGCAGTGCCATCAGGAAAACAGTGATTCTAGGTGATGGATGAAGTAGGTATTGTGTTGGCAAGGCAGGGAGTTGGCCTACCTTCTCCTCCTAAGATGGCCAGCTTTCTGCAGCATTGGCCAGTGAACCTATGGTCTTTCATGACTTAATTTACATCTAATTCAAGGAAAGAGTAAGTGTATGGTGCTGGCTTTGTTCGAATGTCTCCTATTTATATTTTTTAAGGACATTGTGGTTTTGACCCTTAAACTTATATCTCTGATTCATTTTGATTAAATGTTAAGTTTATTCAAATGTAAGTTGATTAAATTTGATTTGATCACAATTTAATTAAAAATGATACATTATTTTTAATAATTGCTTCATGTAAATATTTAGTTTTCCCTGCAACATTTATGTTTACCCATTTCATGGATTTAGCACCCTTTTGATATTAGGAATTTGTTCCTGGGCTTTCTCCATGGGTCTTTATGTTTTGTCATTATGCTAATACAATTGTTTTGGTTACAGTTATATTATTTTATTATTCCTATAATTTTATTCTTATTCATTATTCTTATTAATTCTTATTCCTATTATTACTGTGTAATAGTTATACCTATTCCTATTAATTATTAGTGTTTATAATGATGTAAGTGTTTACATTCACATTACGTGTTTACAATGATGCTATGTTTATGGTTCCAGTTTACAGTTACTACATCTTAACATGAAAGTGTTCAAGATCCTTTACCAATGTTCTTACTTCCGGTCCACCTCTTGATTCTGCAACAATCCTCAGAGACACCCTTCCACCTGATACTCTGTTTTGTTATACAGAATCAAGGTTTTTTTTTTTTTTACCATTTAATCTATCTACTCTTGTTGTATTTCTCTGTATTCTACAGGTGTTATTGTGTGATCAATAAAATACCTTTGGACTATTTTGCCTAAAAAATGGCTATCAGTTTTATCCAAGTTGTAGCAAACTTTACAGTAAAACACTTCTTGCTTTCTAATGACTGAATAATATTTTATTATATATATGAATACATATATATTCTACAACTTATGTATCCAATCTTCTATAGTAGGCAATCAGCTATTGGCTATTATAATAAGCACTGCAATAAGCAAAGGTAAGCAGTGCAATTTTTTCACAAATTAATATTTTTGTGTTTTGTGGTAGAAGCCAGAAGGATTATAACGGAATCATATGGAAGGTCTAGTATTACTTTTTAAAAATATCTCCATACGAGGAGGTCAACACTGGTGATGCGAATGGTCCTAAGTTACTGCCACTGTATATCTGAAATTCAACTGAAAAGGACTTTGTACTCACAATGGTTTCAGTAAAAATTTTAAAGATATATTATCTCCATACTACTTTCCACAGAGAATAAACTTCTAGACTATATTCTCAAAAAACTGTAAATTAAAGTTTGTTTTTCACTACATCCTTGCCAATGTTGCTTGCTCTAAGTATTTTTATGTATGTTCCATTCTCACTGGTGTGAGATGCTATCTCGTGGTCATTTTTGTTCGCATGTCCTTAACAATAAATTACAATGAATAATAGTAACTTTACAATATTTGGATTTAAGAAGTTTAGACCCTCCAGACTTGTTCTTCTCTGTCATGTTTTGTTTTTTTTGTTTTTGTTTTTGTTTTTTTTTTTTTTTTGCGTGGTTTGGTTGTCTCGACCCCTTGGCTAATGGAGGGCTCTAAGCTCAAAAAGCTTTTGGTCACCTGTACCCACAATTGCCATGAGATGTTCATGGTTAAGCAGATATTGATAGAGTTCATGACATAAATTTGCCCCTCTCAGATGAGACATAGTTGAAGTTTGAGTCCTCCAGACTTGTTCTCGTCAAAATTTTTTTCGCTATCGGGCTGAAGAGATAATACAATGAGTAAGATGCCTTGCACACAGTTAACCCAAATTCAATTTCTGGCACTCCATATTCTCACTCATGTACCACCAGGATTAAATTCCTGAGTTCAAAGCCAGGAGTAACCCTTGAGCATCACCAGATATGGCCCAAAATAAACAAAAATATTGTTTGAGCTATTGTGTAGTCCTTAAGATAACATGTAAAATTTAGGATTAGCTTTCTCACTTCTGCAAAAATATCATTGGAATTTTGATGAAAATTGATTGAATTGGCAAATAATATTGTGTTTTGAGCTTATAGTAAGAAAGAATCAGATAATTTTAACATGCAAAATTCATGTTACATGTAAATGTTTGCCACAGGACAGGATGGAAAAACCATGGAAACAGAAATTTGAGTACATTATTAGGATGGAAAATAACATACACAAAAGAACTCCCTAGGCTTCCAAAGAATTTGTGTGAATGTTCAAACAAGGGAAGTATGACCAAGAAAAGTGATCAGTACTGTTCAGAAGGTAAGACATCTTGTGCATATCTTGAAGCCAGTAATGTTGACTGGAGGACAATGAGTTTAGAATTGTAGCATGTTTATAGAGTTTATCTTTTAAAAAAATTATGTGATTGTTTCCAAAAATAAGACAAATATGAGATGTCAGCTAAGAAATAGAAACATTAGAGACAAAACCACTACCACTATCCACACATGTGCTCAGGGGGGAAGAGGGATTGACAAAAATGAAAGTGTCTAATCACATATAAATAATAAGTAGAAACAGTGATCTCAAAAAGTGCCCAGGTCCAGCTCCTATCATCATAAAACTCTAAAAATATTCGGGGCCCGGGAGATAGCATGGAGGTAAGGCGTTTGCCTTTCATGCAAAAGGTCATCGGTTCGTATCCCGGTGCCCCATATGGTCCCCCGTGCCTGCCAGGAGCAATTTCTGAGCATGGAGCCAGGAGTAACCCCTGAGCACTGCCGGGTGTGACCCAAAACCCCCCAAAAAAATATTCACAGTGAAACAAAACAAAAAAAAAGTAAGAGTGGACTAAAACAGAGCATGTCCCCAAAGGCAAATTAATTAAACTGATTCCTGTACTCCAAGATGTTCAAGTGGACACGCTACACCAGGCAACAGTGCACTAATCATCTTGGACATTTGCTCTAATTCCCTGGTGCTTGGTCATATCACTAGATTTCTGGTGCCCTGATCAAAAAGTCCTCTTGAGTATTTTTTTCTGTCACCTTTCCACCCCAACTCATTCAGACTGCACTGGGCTGACTGACAGAAAACCTTCAACAACCACATAAACGAAGCTGAAATTTAAGTCCCTATAAAGCGTTTGTTCAAGCTTCCTAAAAGACTTGTCGATGCATGCTCAGGGTAGACAAGAGGCTGTTTGTTTTGACTAACACACATGAAAAAGTGCTGATGGAATAAAACACAACACCACATGACAAGTTTAATGCCATAATTTTTAAGCATTTGTATAATTCTGACTCTGAAAGGATGAGGAGGAAGGAAGAAAAATTGTGTTCGTACACTTTTAAGGAGAATGCAGTATTAAGGAGAATTTCTGTATCTGTTGCTCACATGTTGACAGCAGTATTGCTTAGGAGAGAAAAGACTAATATAGCAAAACAAATGTGCCAATATATTTGTTAATGTTGCATAAATATATCTAAGTAATCTTTTCCCTGTGATGTCACCTGCATAAAAATAATCTTTATTTTTCTTCATATGTAATTTTTCTTACCTACTCTGTTCCTTTGTAGCTCAATAAAATTATGACCACTAGGCAGTAATTTGTAATCTTACTGATACTGTAGCATGACCAATTTAAAAAGATTTCCCTGTAACATGCTAACTTCATTGAATACACAATTCATTTCATTGTTGAATACCAAAAATTGTAAATGCATATTTATTGCACTTCTCTATTCATTTTAAATAACTTTAGATTAGTTTTACACATGTTGAATGAACTAATTGTTTTTTTAATACTTATGTAATTCAAAAAACCAATTTGGTGGGAGGAAAATCTGTTCAAAGCTATAAAACGTTTAAACTAAGTCTAAAAAAGTCTAAACTTTTTAGAGTCACTACCAAAGATATATCAGCTGCACCCACCACCCACAACCACCACTTTGCCAATGGCCACGCTTCACCACTCAACCACATAGCTCTGTAGATAAACCAAACCAACCAAAACCCAGGTATGCTGGTATTTGAGATGACATCTCCAGGACTTTTTTAGAGTAAGTGTATGTTGCATGAATGTGCATGCATGCACGCACGCACGCACGCACACACACACACACACACACACACACACACACACGGCCATCAAGTACTTCAAGAAGTCCTAGCAACCAAAGCCATGTCCCACAACAAGCATGATATCAGCCATAGAGCTTGGAATTCTTGTATAACTACAAAATTTTTCAGTACTATCATCCTAGTAAAACAACTATTTATATGTCAACATGGATTCAAAGCCACCTAATGTTCAGAAATAAAACAACAGAAAAGTAAATAGAAACAAATTGCTTAGCAAATCTTCTGACAATGATTTAATGACCTTACTACAGGATACATTAGCTTCAAGAATTTTTTATTGCACTACTTAAAAAATGATTTTATTACCACTTTTCTATAAACAAGTAATATAAAATATTGTGCCTTTCGAGAAGGGTGGGCTCAGGAATGGGTAAAAATCTGGGGACAATGGTGGAGAAAATTTTACATTGGTAATGCAACTGGTCTTAGAACAAATGTATTATGAGCAACTTGTAATACATGGTCTTTAAATAAAGTAATTTATCTTAAAATGTATAGAGTTAAATGTTTTAAATGTAGAACAATTAGGACTGGAGAGATACTACATGGGTTAATGCTATTATCTTGCTTGCAGCTACCCAGACTAATTCTCCAGCACCATATGTGATTCCACCTAGGACCCCCTCTTGAACCATCTCTCTTCTTTTCCTCTGTCACTCTTCCTTTTTCTCTCACTCTTTCTCTCCACTCACATTCTGTAAGTACATTTTTTTTCTCAATAAAACTGTTTGGTTGCACTATTTCACCTTCTCCTGAAATTCTTTTCTGCAAGGGGAGGCTACATTCCTGGAATGCCTCCCACCAAGGTGAGGACTGACTTTCCCAGCCAATCTCTTGTTGAATCATGGCTCTCTAAGGTGTTGGGGTCAGTCCCCAAGCTATACAAAAGAAGTGACTTCAGCTATTTCATGACGTTGTTGGAACATTAGTGTCAGCATGAGTGTGCTCCTAGCAGGCTTTTATCAGGCTGTTGGCCAAGGCGGGTCAGGAATAGAGATAGAATCACTGTTATCTCCAGGCTACCCCCTTCTCCCCACTTCTCATCACCAACAACAAAAGCAAGTCCTCTGTGATGTTGTGGCATTGGTGTCCAACTTGTCAGGAAGGAAGATGAGCTTATAAGGTCTGAACTGAAAACTCACTCCATGTTGCAAAATCCTATCACGCTACCCTCCATCCCACAGCTTCTGGGCACTCAGAGAAGCAACGCAATTGACAGACATTAGAAATTTTTCATTTAAAAAGGTGGTAATGTTAATTCAAAGATGATAGTTGAGAGAGCAATGAAATCTCTACTAAGCAGGCTATTGTGAGAAGCATGCCCACATAAGTGCTTCTCTAAATGCGGTCTTTGGTTTGAATTGTGAAACTGCTTCTATTCAACCATTACCAAGCAAAACCCACCTGCTCAGCAGTTACTTCTCTGTCTGCCTATTACCACCACCTATTGGCCCCAGGAGGAAGTGATGATAAGCAGTATTTCTTTCTCTTGTTTTGTTTGCTAGTTTGTTTGTTTGGTTTTGGTTTTGGAACCACACCCGGTGACACTCAGGGGTTACTCCTGGCTATGTGCTCAGAAATTGCTCCTAGCTTAGGAGACCTTATGGGACACCAGGGATCGAACCGCAGTCCGTCCTAGGTCAGCCACATGCAAGGCAAACACCCCACCACTGCACTGCAGTTCCGAAAAAGCAGTACAGTATTTCTAAGAGTGTGTGTTTCCACTCAATTTGCCAAGAAGTTTTTGAGGATCCTTGAAGAAACCAATGTGTAGGGGATTTGATGCCTAATAAATGTTTTGCCAACTATTTCTAGTTTTGACCCCCTCATAAAAGTTGCTTTAAGAAACTCACAGAAGGGGCCAGAGCTATAGCACAGTGGTAGGGCATTTGCCTCGCACGCAGCAACCCAGGGCAGAACCTGGTTCGAATCCAGCATCCCATGTGGTCCCCTGAGCCTGCAGAGAGCGATTTCTGACTGCAGAGCCAGGAGTAACCCTTGAGTGCTGCGGTGTGACCCTCCCACCCCTGCCAAGCAAATAAAAAAGAAAGAAAGAAAAGAAAAGAAACTCGCAGAAGGTCATCATATTTTCTGCAAAAGTAAAAAGAACAGAAGTGATCCCAAAAGAGAAAGCAAATATGGAAAAATGAACTATCCACATTCTGAGAAACTCTTCTAAACTCCTATTTCTGAGCATCTTGCATCAGCAGATGCAAACCATCTATTACCTGCCTTTCCAGGGTTAAAATGGAGTCCCTTTGCCAAGCCAAAACCAATCCTTTCTTCCTGCATTGCATCAACATAGAGACAGCCACTGAAGCAAAATCTCACTGATAGACTGAGTTATTCTCAAAAAAACACAATTGTTTCCTAGAGAAGAACGTAGACTGTGTCCCAGGCCATTAAATTTTTTTTAATTTGCATTGAAATTGTCCTGCTGCTTACCCTAACAAAATCTTACTAGAATGAACTAAAGGGAATTAAGATTTCCTCAGAAAGCAAAGGACTAAGCAAGGGTCTTTCTTATTTACAATTCTTGTGTTTGTTAGTGCTCTCAGGAAAAACATAACCCATTTGTTCCTAATTTTGAGAAAATTCAATATTAATCATTTGCCACAAGTTAATTTTCAATGAAATGGGGATAGACAAATTCTCTCTAGTTATCTATTGTTGTATGACAAACCATTACAAAATGTGGCTTCAAGCAATAATTTTCATTAAATTAAATTATTAAATTTCAAGAATAAGCATTACTTTTTACTATTGTAAGAGTGGGCGATTCTTCTGTACCACATCAGCTGTGACCACTTCCTGTATTCAACTGAAGGACTAGTAGACTCCAGCAACAGGCTTAGAGGTCCAGTAGTCTGTGTTATATACTCTACTACATTGTTTCAGTTTCCAAAGCCTTTTAAATAATTTCCTTATTCACTGGAACATCTTGGGCATTTTTGAATCACTGAATTGCAAAGCTATTCATAACTGCATTTCAGGCGTACATTGTTCCAACACCAGCCCCTTCACTAGTGTCTCTGTCCTTCCACCAATGTCACTACTTTCCCTCCTACCCACCATCTGGACTTTTAGGCAGCATGGCAACCAAGTTACAAGAAAGCTTGGTCAGAGCAGAACTCAGAGGTCTCTTAAGAGCCCTGGAACTGACACTTTAATTTGATACCATTATTCAGAACTACTAACTAGAAAACCCATCTAATGGGCTCCACCCATCAGTGGAAATAGCCCTGCAGAGAGGGAAGTGATTAATGTGCCATCTTTAAATAGAGCCTATCGCATAGATCATAACAGAAGTGAACATATAAACTTCATCCTTTGTAGGAATTTTCTTACAGAGTCTTCAGGGTTTCTAAATATAATGATATGTCTGCAAATAGTGAGTTTGACTTCTCCCTTTCTAATCTTAATGTTTCTTTTTTGCCTAATTGATTTGGCAAAAATTTCCAACAGCTACACTGAGTAGTAATGTAGTGGAGTGGACAATCTTGTCTCATTCTTGATCTGACAGTTTTTCACCAGTGACCATGATGTTTGCTGTCAGCTTGTGGCAAATGGATTTAATTATGTTGAAGATTCATTCAATGAATACATTCTTGAGTTTTCATCAGAAATGGGTGTTGGGGGGCTGGAGCAATAGCACAGTGGTAAGACATTTACCTTGCAAGTGGCCAACACAGAACAGACCCTGGTTCGAATCCTGGCATCTTATATGGTCCCCTGAACCAGCCAGGGGTACTCTGAGGACAGAGCCAGAAGTAACCCTGAGTGTCACTGGTGTGACCCCCCCAAAAAAAAGAAGAAATGAGTGTTGGATCTTGTAAAATACATCTATCAATATGATAGTTTGATTTTATTTTTCCATATATTGATATGTTGTATTATGTTGCTTAATTTATTTATATTAAACCACCCTTGCATTCTTATGATGAATCATACTTAGTCATGGTGCAAAATCTTTTTTATGCATTATTGGATTCACTTTGTTAATGCTTTGTTGAGGATGTATGCATCTATTCATTAAAGATTTAAGCCAGTAGTTATATTTTCTTGGTTGGTGTTGTTTTCTTGGGGTGATGTTTTGGGCCACACTCAGCAGCACTCAGGGATTACTTATGGCTCTGCTCTAAAAAATTACTGCTGGCAAGCTTGGGAAACCATTTAGGATGCTAGGTATCAAATCTGGATTAGTCTCATGCAAGGCAAGTGCCTTACACACTGTGCTATTGTTCCAATACAATAGTAGTATTATAATGTATCTGTGAGCTTTTAATATCATTGTAATGTCTGCCTCATAGAAGCTGTTTGAAATAATTCTTGTCCAATTATTTGGAAAAGTCTTAAAAGAAATGGGAGTAGATCTGCTTTAAAGGTTTGGAAGGACTCACTAATAAATCCATCTGGGCCTTGCATTTTGTTTGGGGAAGACTTGATTACCATTTCAATTTCTTTGATAGTAATTGAACTATTTAGGTACTTACTTGGTTCTTAATTTAGCTCTGAGATGTTATAGAAGAGCAAAAATTTGTTTATCCATTTTAGATTCTCCAGTTTCACGCTGTGAGTTTCAAAGTAACCCCTAATGATCCTTTGAACTTGGTCTTATCAATTGTTATGTCTTTGCTTTTATCTCTGGTTTTTAAAACTAATGTTTTTCTTTATTTTTGCATTTTATATTATAATGATGTATCTATCTTCTATAACTTTTTTTTTATTTTTTGGCCACACCGTTTAATGCTCAGGGGTTACTCCTGGTTAAGTGCTCAGAAATTGCCCCTGGCTTGTGGGGACCATATGGGACACCGGGAGAGCGAACCTCAGTCCTTCCTTGGCTAGTGCTTGCAAGGCAGACACCTTATCTCTAGCACCACCTCGGTGACCCCTATCTTCTATAATTTTTAAAGAACCAGTTCATGATTTATTTCATCTTCTGTATGTTTTTGGTTTTGTTTCCATTTCATTAATTTTTGTTCTAGGTTTTATTATTTCCTTCCTTCTACTTATTTTAGATTCTTTTTGTTGATATTTTTCTAGCTTCTTAGGCTATACAGTGAGGTTTTATTAAGTGGGCCTTTTATTGCTTTCTGATAAACAACTTCTATTGATATGAACTTTCCTCTTAACACTATTTCTGTGTGCCCCATGTATTCTGGTAGCTTGAACTTTCATCCTTGTTTGTTTCTAGGATTTTTTTTTATTTCCTCTGTGATTTTTTTTCTTTGACTCATTGGTTGTTCAGTAGTGAGTGGTTTAATTTTAAGATATTTGAGGGAATTTTCTTCATTTCTGTTTATGATTAACTGTCATTCTCAATGCATGATGGTCTGAGAATAGTTGATACATTTTCTATTTTATTGATTTTACAGATGTATAAGTGTAACTCATCATGCAGTCTACTTGAAAAATGTACACTGGAGAATAATATGTATTCAACTTTTTGGTAATGTAGATTGTGGGGTTTTTTAATATATGTCAACTAAGGCCATTTAATCGGTTCTTTTCTTCAAATTCTGTATTTCCCGCTGAGTTTTAGTTTATTTCATTTAGACAACTGTGATTAAATTTTGTTGCAATTTCCAAATGCTAATGTGCTTCCTATCAATATCTTCCTTCAAGTCTTTCAGAAGTTGCTTTAAATATTTTTTGGTTCATCGCTGGGTGCATAAATGTTTAGGAGTATGAGTTTTCTTTCAAGCCTCATCTGATGCTCAGGGGTGTCTCCTGGATCTGCGCTCAATAATTCCCCCTGGCACTGTGTGTGAAGCCATGTGAGATGCCAAGGATCAAACCTGGGTTGCCTGCTTGCAAGACAAATGCCCTACCTGCTACACTATCACTTCAAGCCTAAAGTGTGAATTCTTCAAATGTACATATCCCTTTATCATTAAGTAAAGTGGCAGGCTATAAAATCAATATGCAGAAGTACATGGTTTTTGAAATGTAAGACAAAGGAAATTATTCAAATCCATTCATAATAGTGCTTCAGACAGCCAAGTTTCTGGGAATCAATTTAACAAAAGAGGTGAAAGACTTATCAGAGAAAACTATAAACAACTGCTAAGATAAATTTAAAAGGACATTAAGAAATGTAAATATATTTCTGTTCATGACTGGAATGATTAACATTGTCAAAATGGCAGCCCTGCTCAAAATGTTATATAGATTCAATGCAACAAAAGTCCAAAGGCAGAATAATGGAAGAACTGATCCACACAATTGAAATGAGAGAGGGGGTTTGGGAGGGAAGGGGTCATGGGTTTCTTGGAGGAAGGATTGGGTATACTAGAAATAAGTACAGTGTCAGAATTATGTGCATGAGAAAACATTATTATTATTATTATTATTATTATTATTATTATTATTATTATTATTATTAGCTTTTGTGGGGTCATACCTGGTTTGCTGAGGAGTTACTCCTGCCTTTGTGCCCCAAAATCGCTCCTGGCAGTCTTAGAAGTCATATGGGGTGCTGGGGATTAAACCTGAGTTTGCTGCATGCGAGACAAATGCTGTGCTATCACTTCAGCCCTATTATTAGCATTTTAAACCATGGAATCTCAAACATTTTTTTTCAAAAAAATTTTTTTAAGTTGAGGACTGGGCCAGAGATAGGCAAAGATTAAACCGTTTACCTTTCATATGGCTGAAAATGTATATAGTATTCCAAGCACCACCAGGAGTGATCCCCGAGTACAGAGTCAGGAGTAAGTCCTGAGCACAGCTAGGTATTGGCTCAAAATCCATTATTTTTTGAAGAGAGATAGTACAATAAGCAGGTACTTTTCTTGCATAAGGCCAACCTGTGCTCAATCCCTGGTACCTAAGATGGTCCCCCATGCCCTGCAGAAGTTATTCCTGAGTGCAGAGTCAGGAGTGACCACTGAGAATCACTGGATGTGACACAAAAAGCAAAGATAAAAAATAATTGACTATTAAAAGCTACATTGTAGAAAAATTGCAGTTGGTGAGTAGAATACATCCTATACTTGTTGCCTTCACCACTAGTAGAAATTCTCCTTTTTTCTAAGCAGAAAACAATTCCTCAGATTATAGCCAGAAAGAGTGGGAATGATAGAGGGACCGAAACAAATCCTACAGCTCTTTCTCCCCCACCCGTCCCAAAGGCATAGGGGGGAAAATGGATATATTTAAGCCTGTTAGAAAGGATATAAATCTGTGCAAAGCCAACAATGCACACAATGCCTCTTGTGTGGGACTCCGGTGTGCCTGAGAGTTAGAGTTTGGCCCTTATTAATGTCATGTGTGATGCATTCAATGCACATCTCAGGAGCAGGGGGCAGAAACATTGCCTCTCAACCTGGTGCACGCCAGGAGGTGGTTCTTGTGGGCTGGCCCTTTCGAAAAGGCAAAAGTGGTTCCCCCAGCCTTTAAATACAGGGAGGTGCAAAATTACAGCCTGTTGGCCAAACTCCAGCTCAGGAAATTGCTTTTTGTCTACTGGGGCTCCACATGTCTTTTTCACTTTGCTGGCCTCTGGCCCAGCAGCCAATGAGATGCGCATCTGCCAGACATTGGGCCCCCTTCTGACACCTGGGCTCACTTCAGTACTTCTCACTGAACTGAGCAGAGCTGTGGTCTGGGAAGGCAAACTGTACAGAAGAGCTGGAAATAAAGCCTTAACTGAGTTTGTACCAGGGCAGGCAACCTGAAACCTCTGACCACTCAATCAAAGGGTTAAGCGAACAACTGAGCTACCAGCCTTACCCTGCTTAAAGAAAATCTCTTCCTGGGTTAGATCTGCCATCCAGCCTCAATTTCTTATGCTATAACGTCCCTAGTCAAGAAGCAAATTGAGAGCAGATTTCATTCAGTTTGAAGCTTTTAAAGGGGCTTTAAGAGCTGGTGTTTTTTTTTATTATTATTAATCTGAAGCAACTCATGAGGAAACAATCAGAGCAATCCAAATTGAGGAACATTCTGAAAACAACTGGCCCAGATTTTCAAAGCTGTCAGTGTGTTGAGAGAAAAGGATGAGGAGCTCTTCTAGAATAGAGGAGACAGAGTGTGACCCTAAGTGTTATCCTTAAGCGCACAAATGAGAAAACAATTTTAAAGGATATTAAGCAAACAAATGGGGAAAATTTATATTTAGACTCATTAAATAGTAAAATAAAAAATGACAATTTTTTGTATTTATAGCACTTTGATTATAGGAGTATTTTCCCTTGGTCTTTAGAGATACAGAGAGTATTTGGGTATAAAGAATCATAAATATGAAATTACCTCTGACTTGGGTTCAGAAAAACAATTAGATTGGAAGTCACAACAATTTTTGTGACCAAACTTTAGTCAGGTTCCTGTACATTCTCCAATGCTCATTTGTGAGTTTCCTTATAAAATCTAGTTTAAGGAACCAGAGCAGTGGCACAAGCCTTGCGTGCACTAGCCTAGGACGGATCAGGTTCCATCCCCTGG
>PVKC010032641.1:0-14212 GCA_004027635.1 Crocidura indochinensis | reverse complement strand
AAACTTTTGAGGTTAAATTAAACTAATATACTTGTGCATGGATATATAAAAATGTACTTTGCCTTCAATGTTTAAGGAGTAACCTAAGTCTTATGTCTTTAGATTATATTATGTGCTGCTAAAAAATAGTATGTACTACAATCTGGAGATTTGGGGGACAAAGTAATTGTACATGGGCTCTATTTTGTTTTTCTTGTTCGTTACTGAAAGTTCAAGACTGAGATATCATCAATGGGACTACTGAGAATTCTGTTTATGCGTGATTGTCCTTCCACTGTAACTTTACCCTTTCCTCTTTCTTTGCATCTCTGTTCTCATAATAAAAGAAGAAAAAAAAACATTTTAACGTAAGTTAAATTTATGAAGCAAAAAAAATTTTGTCAGGAAAGTTAAACTTAAAAAACAACTTGATTTCTTGTTTTCATCTAGAATGAGCTTATAAGTAGAATTAACAAGAATTGAAAAATAACAAAATCTTTTTTTTTCAGTCTAACATTCTCCTAACTGAGTTATTTGGGCCACCAGCTCTTTTCACTTTGGGTGTGGTAACACCCAGTGGCACTCAGGGGTTATTCAGAAATCGCCCTGGCAGACTCGAGGGGACCATATGGGATGCTGAGATTCTAACCATCATTTATCCTGGATTGGCCGCATGTAAGGCATAGGCCATACCACTGTGCTTTATCTGGCCCCTCATTTCACTTTTTTTTTAACTTTTTCTTATTCTTTTATTTGAATCATTGGATTTACAAAATTATTCATAGTTGGGTTTTAGAGATACAATATTTCAGCACCAATCCCAACCACTCAACCTCCCTCTACCAATGCTCCCAGAATCCATCTCATGCTAGCACCTCCCACCCCAGGCAGCCTAAATTCCAATCCTTTTCCCCCAGCATAGTCAGAGGATTCCTGAGTCCTTTTCTACATTCCTACAGATAAATATAATGGGATCATTCTCCTATTATCAACACACTAAATAGTAGAAGGGATTTTGCAAATTTATTAACATCTCCACTTACTTGACATGGAATTATCAAAAGGGAAATTATCCTGGATGAGTTTAACTTAATCTTAATTTAAAAGAGACAAGAAAGAGTGTGAGAAACACTAACTTATGACCTTGAAGCAGCAAAATGCCTGTTGTAAAGAGGGTCGTGAAGCAGGAAACACAGCAGATTCTAGGGCCTTTGACTAGCTTCCCAGATGACCATCATTGAAGCAAGAATTGTACATTTTCTCTATTACAAAGAAATGAATTTTCCTAATGACTAATAGTCTGAGAAAAGAATCCATAACACAGTCCTTATTATACTTTGATGTCAACCTGGCAAGACCCTGAGAAGAAGAGTCAGTGAAAACATGTCCAGACTATAGAGCCAACACAATTATGAAAACACACATATATTGTTTTCAGTACTTTTTCTAATAGCTTGCTTCACAAATATATAAAATGACTGCTCTCTACTACTGACTGACACTTAAATCTCCATTATAAATATATATTCCTATTATAATCACATTCTCTTGTATTAATTTCCATAAATAATAAGTATATATGAGTGGTTATGTGATAATTATTCATCTCTATAAGATTTCAAGCTCTATATGCGGTGAAAACTATTAGTTATTCTCACCATTATAGTTTCAAAGGCAGAAAGCTGTAGATACTCATATGTATGTGTGTTGAATGAAAGAATCTTTGCATCATTATTGTTTATCTTCTCAAAAGTCCCTGAATGTACTTTTCCTTTAGAGAAAAAAAAAAGAAAAGAAAATGTCATTTATCCTCTCTTCGAAGAATCTGCAAAATTTGTAGAATACAATGTTCAAGAGAATCATTGTTTGGCAACATACATTTTGAGAAATAGCTTGGCCCTGTAGAAAGGCAAATTAACCCACTTGGGGAAAGCTGCCAAAAAGCAGCTTCAGTAACGAGTCTAAAGCCAGATGTTGCAAACACATTAACTGTCTTTATTTATTGCATGGCTTTCCAGTGAGGTACTAATCTTATGTCATGAAGACTCTACCCTTAGTACTTCACAAAAATCTGCCCAGTTTCAATAGCCTTCTTTCATAGTTCTAGTTGCAGTGCAGTGTTCTAGTACAGTACAGTGTCCTTTGATGGTAATTTCTTTTTTGGAGAAGGGGAACACCCATCAGAACTCAGAGGTTACTCCTGGTTCTGCACACAGGAATCATTCCTGGCAGCCTAAGGGGACCATATGAGATGCCAGAAATTGAGCCATAATCAGCAGCATACAATGCAAATGCCTTATCTGTTGTATTTTCTCTCTGGCCCCTTGACTACCTCAAAAAGGTCTTTCAACTTCTACTAAGTGCATAGGAAAACTTCTCCCCATACTGAAGGGCTACAGTTTTTGCCTTAGTTCCTCAAATTTCTATTTCATGTTGTCATTCATCAGAGAGAATACAGTAGAGAATAGAGAAGGCACTTGTCTTACATGTGGCCAAACCTAAGTTGGATTCCTCTCACCACATCTTGTCTCATATCTGAAGTCATTTGAATACCAATAATAATAGAAGAAAGTTTAAACGTTTTAGCAAGTGTATTTAACCATGTCATATTCTTTCATATAATCCTATTTAAACACATTAATTTCCATCTCACACACAAGTAATTTATCAGTGGCTTTTAGCCACTAATATTTAGCAAATTAAACTAAAGCAAACCTTAACAAAAATATAGAATTATTACTTTACAAGAACTATATTTAAATCTCCTCACAAAATAGTTACATGAAAGCTATAGGTATACTGATTTTTTCTTCTATAGCAAAGAATTAACAATTGCCTTTTAATTTTTTTCAATAAAAATTGCCACAATTTAAAAAAATTAATAGTTCTAAATACAAAAAAATATGTTTAGGGACATCACTTTAAAATGTCACTATACTTTTTCTCCTTATAGTAACCAAGATATACCATAATAGTATTAATTAGTTTGACCTTTTACTCTGGAAATTAAAAAGACACAGACAAACAAAGAATTTCCATCTTTGAATGTAAAGGTCTAACTCGGGCCTAATTATAAAACTTCCTCAGGTGATTCAAATTCATAAACAGAGTGGAGACTGCTGCCCTATTGTGATCACAGGTATGAAGATGTTTAGGAGTGAAATGATTCAAGAACATAGCATCATGTAAGACTTTTCTTAAAATAAGAATCAGGTTCTGGCTAAGACCCCACACCACCCTACCACATTGCAGTCTTGGGCTTTTCTATAGTCCTAGACTCATCTACGTACAAGAGAAGTATTCTCTACAGATGTCACACTACTATCAGCAGGTACCGAATTAATTGACCATACACAGATACTCAGCAGGTAGAAACTCAGATACAGTGATTAGCTTACAACAACTTGTCCCAACAGCTTTATCTATGTCCTGAAATTACAACAGGATAGTTATTTTTGTTATTCTGAAGGCACATGTTTCTGCATTGTTTACTCAGAGACCAAACACATTCACCCATATAACAATCTGCACTTAATTTTCTACTCATAGAACATGAAATAGAAATCATGTACATGGTATAATAATGCTTTCAGTGCATTTGGGGCTCCCTTCTCAAAACTTTTCTCCACTTTGGTGCCTTACCATCTCCCCTTTAGGTACTCAGGGACCACTTTACTTTAAAAATGTTTTTAACAACAGAAGTGTATGTTGTTTTACTCTATTGCTTCTTAAACATCAACTTAAGGGATAGGAAAGATAGTATTACAAGTAAGGCTATACTAGTTCAATTCACAGCAGTCCATATGGTTCCCTGAGCCTGCCAGATATTATCCCTGGGCATAAAGCCAGGAGTAAAGACTAAGCACAGTTGGGAGTGACCAGAAATAAATTAATTAATTAATTAATTAATTAAAATAAACATCAACTCTAATTGTGGGGTTCTGCCCTTCCTTTACAAAGGTTCTATGCAAATATCAGAGAGGTCCTTCATAAGGATAATTCTTCCAGATTAAAATGGACACCCATTAGAGCCAATGACTTCTATACACTACTAAATCTTCTTGTAATTCTACTGTCCTTTATGCCATAAAAATAAGTGAAAAAAAATTTTGGGTCACACCCAGATGTGCTCAGGGGTTACTCCTTGCTCCATGCTCAGAAATTGCTCCTGGCAGGCACGGGGGGACCATATGTGGCACCGGGATTCGAACCGGTGACCTTTTGCATGAAAGGCAAACGCCTTACCTCCATGCTATTTCCCGGGCCCCAAAAATAAGTGAAAAATTTTTAAAGAGGGCAGATTATCCTTTAATTTGATTTTGTTGCTTCTATCTAAACAACTTCAAAAACACTTGAGAATATTCTTCCCAGGGTTATTGTTCCATTCCACTGCTCCCAGACCATCTTTCCTAAGTTGTCCAATTAAAAATTATTTGCACAATGGAGAAAATAAAATTACGTAAAGAAAGGACAGATATGATCAAACTTTATCTTCAAATAGTTTTCTTATACAAACATTATACTAAAGGAAACCATTTTAATTAGAAAAACACTTGAGGAACCTCATAATAAGCAGTACATAGCTAGATTCGCAAAGATTTTCCTCGGGGCAGAGAGTTTCAGTGTCTATATATCAAATCAAATAAAATTTATTGGATGTATTTCTAGTTATTTCTCACCCAACAAAATGAGCATTTTAAGGGAAAATATGACTCACTTTTCTAGCATAGCAATTTGGTCCAAATGTAATCATATTTTACCTGCTGTTTTTTTCTTATATATCTTCTCTAGTCAAATGCATCTTATCTCTTTATGCTACATCAGTCTTACTTTTTCTTCTGTGACTAATAAATAATTTCTTTCTCTATTCTTATGTCTGATTGATGATTGCTGTATTTCATGTACACATTCATACATTATCCAGAAGCAAATGCATTTCTAAGTGCTTTTGTGAGTCACCAAAATACCATGGTTGATGTATGTTTTCATCATTAACCTTTGACTTACCAAACTTCTATCACAAAAAGAGAACATTTTTAAACTCTTATGTGTACTTTGATTGATACACATTTTAAAAGGAAATACCAAGTTGAATTTATCTGCCAAGACAAATAAATTTTCCTCTATGTATAAGTTAAATATCTACATATGTGTATTTCATGTTATTCATAGATAACTACAATTTTTTCTAATTTATTCCTATCAATTAATATTTATAATCATTAATTTGAAACTCAATCTGAGACAGGGATACAAATTTTAGATAGGACAACACAGATGGTGGCATGCATTCTTCCAGACTATTTTTATGTTAACTC
The DNA here is from genome assembly GCA_004027635.1 of Crocidura indochinensis. NCBI lineage: Eukaryota > Metazoa > Chordata > Mammalia > Eulipotyphla > Soricidae > Crocidura > Crocidura indochinensis. The sequence continues at coordinate 8,915 of PVKC010032641.1, read as the reverse complement.
TCTTATATACAATCTGTTTTATCATCTTTACAGTTGATCTCTGTTATGAAGTATTCAAAAAAAGAAAATTTCAAGGTTTTAAAAGCATGCTCTATAAACAGATTTAGTGGGCATAGCATATCTCTCTGCCAAATTTTTGGTAAATAAAAAATGAATATAGCCCATCATTTCCCTCCCCCCATCCTATTTAAGAACCTCGCTTCTTATTGCTATATGCTGATTTAGTTATTATCAAACTGACTATGACAAAGGTTGATACATGAGCTTTGAGCTATATAGATAATGGAAATTTTGTACAGATTGTGATGAAAATGTATTAAGCTTAAGAACTATGTAATCAAAGAATAAATTAACACAAAAGGATGGCACCACCTAAGCAGCATCAGAGGTTTAGGGTTCAGGAACAATCTGGCTGCAGACTGTAATCTGAAAATAAAGTAGAATGGACACGGATCTGATGTGTTACACACATATAGTAAATGAATAAGTAATCACTAGGGTGACATTAAGGAAACAGCCAGCTTCATGTCTAACCATTAATGATTGGTAATAAAAGTGACAGTGTTTGTTAAGGGATGGAAAAAAAACTGTGGATTTCTTTTTTAGGAGAACACAACACAATTTAGTCAAAAGTCATTCATCTATGCAGGGATGGTGCCAACTTTGCCTAATTCAAAATAAATGAGTCTGTGGCTAAGCTGTGCTTTTAGTGGTTAAGGATGGTCTAATTCAGCATATCAAAATTCTGAATTTTTAAGTGGGGTAACACAAAAACAAAGAAACACGTTAAAAACACTATGAAAACATTATTTAAAATTCTAGGTTATTACCATTAACTAGAAATAATGCCAGCACTAAGAATCACATGCTCTCTATTTTCTAGACAAGAAGACAACTCTGTTAAACAGCTAAATAATTAAAGAAGTTGTTAAGAAACTAATTCCACCATTTAAATAAGTAGCTCAATTAGTATACAGGCTGAATACAGAACAATTATTAAAATATACAGAAAAGATTAAATGAATGTTACTGGTCAGGACAAATGTAAATTAACTAATTTTAAATTTATCTCCTCAGAATTTAAATTATTCTGACTATAGATTACAAGTACCTTTGAAAGACATTATAGGAATATAATACAAAACTATGGTATGGATGAAAATTTAAATGCATTTTTAAAAGGTTTAGTAATGAGCCTGTCCATATAAATTAGTATTTTGTTCAGTTATATAACTTAAACTAACTTTAATCACATTTGGAGGAAATTTAATTTTCTAGGTAAAGAAAATTGCCATACAGTCTGAAATTATTTCAATCTGTGGCAAACTCACTAAATAAAACATATCATCAACAAAATATACGTCAGTTCACATAATACAGCATTATTCTCCCTCTTAGCACTTCAAATTTAGTCAACCACAAACATTTTAAAAGCAAACGATGAGGCTGGAAGAATAGTACATCAGGATAAGGTCTGTTTTGTATAGAGCTGACAGGTATGAGCCCAAGCCTAATCAGGAGTGATCCCTGAGTGCAGAGCCAAAAGTGTGCCATATGTAGTTCAAAATCAAACAAAATTTGTGAATGTAAAATAACTGTAACTGCCATTTTCTTCTGGATATTCAAATTCCCATCTGGGCCTGTGGTCCAATGAGAGGATCCATGAATTCAGAGTTACTCTCTCCTGAAGTGCTGAGAATAGGAAGGCCACCCAAAAGGTACTCTGACATTTAGAGCTCCCGCTGTGATCTTTAAGGACCATGAGGCTCATGTAAGCCATATCCCTTAATTCTTGTTAATTCTTTTTCTGTTGTGTTTTTTTTTCGGGTCACACTCGTTTGATGCTTATGGGTTACTCCTGGCTAAACGTTCAGAAATTTCCCCTGGCATGGGGGGACCATATGGAACACTGGAGGATGGAACCGCGGTCCTTCCTTGGCTAGAGCTTGTAAGGCAGACACCTTACCTCTAGCACCACCTCACTGGCCCCATCTCTTGCTAATCTTTACCTCCTCTATTATCTGTTTGGTCTCCCTTGTGTTTTGTGGATTGTGAAAAGGTGGGGCTACTTCACAACAGCGAAATTTTGAGACATCACTTTATTAGGAAAAAAACTGTTTGATCATAGTCATAATGATATTAAATTTCCAGAACTTTTACAAAAAATAAAATTTGATAACTGCTGCATTTAATGGAACTAAAGTTACTCTAGTAACTTCATATTATATACTAGCTCAGTGTCAACATCTTCACAAATAACCCATCTCAGTTCTAATATATAGTTACTGATATGTCTTCAAATTTTAACCTGACAAAGGTGGAAATTCTAGAAAGCTATATGGGATAAAGATAAATAAAGATGACTTGTTCAATCTCTCACTACTGATAGTTACTTATGGTAAAGTGAGGTAATTGAACTAATTAGTCTCAAATTTTCCCATAGGATCTGAAATAATTTAGTTTCTTTTGAAATAACATCAGTTTACAAAACTACTTTATAGTACTTAGAAGCTAGGGTACATTCTAGTCATGGGACTCAGGCTCAATCCCCAGCACACATGTCAACTTAGAATTACCAGATGTAATCTTAGAGGCCACAAGTCACTACCAGAAATGTACCTAGAATATTTCCAAGCTAGAGTGATTGTGGTACCCCTGGTACTGCAGAGCCCAAGTAGAGCCAAATACTGAACTACCAGCCCTACTGAACTACCAGCCCAGTGTCTGAGAATCACCGAGAGAGAAGTGCAGATTCCTTGTGAACTACCTGAGAGACTCTCAAAGAAGTATCTACTTTAATGCTTCAATTTAACACCTCAAGGCTAGAATGATAGCACAGTAGGTAGGGCTCTTGCCTTGCCCATAGCCCATCTGGATTCATTTCCGTCATCCCATATGGTCTCTTGAGTACTGCCAAGAGATTCCTGAGAGCAGAATCAGAATTAACATTTCTGGGTGTGACCAAATATAAACAAAACCAATTTAATACCCCTTTTAAATATGCTACCACTACAAACCCCATTCCTACCATTCATTAGGCCTTCTTCTATCCCTCTAGTAGTATCTGGTGTGTGGTCAGAGTCTAGGAATTTGTTCTCCTTTGGTCTTCTCTATTTACTGCTTTTCTTCTTCATATCCCACAGACTTGTGAAATTGTCTGGTATTTTTCTTTTTCCTTCAGACTTATTTTACTTAGCATGACCATTTCCAGTTCAATTCATACTTCAGTAAAAAGAAAAACTTTATTTTTCATTATAGCTGAGTTTTATTGCATTATATATATATATATATCATATATGTGTGTGATATGTCAATACAAATTAAAACGGGTGAGTCTTCCCTGCCCAGAGACTGTGGAATTAGCTGACTCTGCTGTATCTCTGAAGCACGGCAGAATCTTGGGACTTTTCTCTGCTTGCTTTGGCCTGGGAGATTTGATCCTCTCCAGCATCCTTCCCTGAGGGCTCGCCTTCACCTGAGGTGAGTTGTCCCACCCAAAAAGGATGGAGCCAAAGGAGCTTTCCTTGCTCCATTTAGGATTTCTTTTTCCTTTATCAAAAATTACTTGATTGTATGTCTAAGGAGCATTCTCTGAATACTCAAGTCTATTCCACTGATGTGAAGATGTCTTTATTCCAATACCATGCTTTTTTAATAACTACTGCATTGTAATACAATTTAAAATTGGGGAAAGTAATGCCTTTCATATTCCTTTTACCAAGGATTGCTTTAGCTATTTGTGGGTGTTTATTGTTCCAAATGAATTTCAGGAGTATTTTATTCACTTCTTCGAAGAATGTCATGGGTATCTTTAGAGGGATTGCATTATATCTGTACAATGGTTTGTGGAGTGTTGCCGTTTTAATTTATTAATCCTGCCAATTTATGAGTAGGGTGTGTATCTCCATTTCCTTGTGTTCCCCCCCCCCTTATTTCTTGAAGCAGGCTTTTGTAGTTTTCTTTGTATAGGTTATGCACGTATTTAGTTAAGTTGACTCCTAGATATTTGAGTTTCTGTGGCACTAATGTGAATGGGACTTTTTATAAGGTCTATTTCTTCTCTATCATTATTGGTGTACAAGAACGACATTGATTTTTGAGTAATAATTTTGTAGCCTGCCAATTTCTATATGAATCTATTGTTTCTAGAAGATTTTTGGTAGATTCTTTAGGGTTTTCAAAATATAGTATGTCATTTGCAAACAGTGAGATCTTGATTTCTTTTTTTCCTTTCTTGATGCTGATATCTTTTTCTCGCCTAATCGCTCTGGCAAGTACTATGTTGAATAGGAGTGGTGAGAGGGGGCAGCCTTGTCTTGTACCAGACTTTAGAGGAAAGGCTTTTAGTTTATCTCCATTGTGAATATTTGCCAATGGCTTTTGGTAGATGCCCTTGATGATATTGAGAAAAGTTCCTTTCATTCCCATCTTAATGAGGGTTTTTATTGAGAATGGGTGTGGGGTAGTGTTGAAGGCTTCTCTGCATCTATTGATATGATCGTATGATTTTTATTTTTATTTTTTATATATTTGGTTTTTGGGTCACACCCAGCAGTGTTCAGGGGTTACTCCTGGCTCCATGCTCAGAAAATCGCCCCTGGCAGGCATGGGGGATCATATGGGATGCCGGGATTTAAACCACTGTCCTTCTGCATGAAAGGCTAACGCCTTACCTCCATGCTATCTCTCTGGCCCCGTCATTTTTTTTATATGGTGTATATTGTTGATTGATTTATGGATGTTAATCCATCCTTGCATTGCTGGGAATGAAACCTACTTGGTTATGGTGAATGACCTTCTTGATGAGACATTGGATTCTATTTGCCAGAACTTTGTTGAGAATCTTTAAATCTTTGCTCATCGGAAATATTGGTCTTTTCTTTTTTGGCAGCATCTCTGTCTGGTTTTGGTATTATGGTGATGTTAGCTTCATAAAACTATTTGGAAGTGTTTGTGTTTCTTCAGCTTTATAAAAGAGCCTGAAAATGATTGATAGTAGTTTCTCTCAAAAGGTTTGAAAAATTTCATTAGTGAGCCCATCTGGACCTAGGCTCTTGTTTTTGGTAAGATTTTTGATTATTATTTTAATTTCCTCAATAGTAATGATCTGTTTTTATATGCCACATCAACTTTATTCAACCATGGAAGGTTTTAAGAGTCCAAGAATTCATTCATTATTCCAAGTTCTCATGTTTTATTGCATAGATTTTCTCAAAGTAGTCTCTGATTGCCCTTTGAATCTCTGCAATTTCTGTAGTGATCTTCCCATTTTCATTTCTAATCCAGTTTATCAAGTTTCTCTCTCTCCCTCTTTTTATGAGTTCTTCCAGTAATTTATCAATCTTGTTTAATTTTTTCAAAGAAAACTTTTGCTTTCATTGATTTTTGGATTGTTTTCTGGATTTCCACTTCATTGATTTCTGCTCTAAACTTTGTTATTTTCTTTTTTCTTTTTTTTTTTTTTTTTTTTTTTTTTTTTTTTTTTTTTTTTTTTTTTTGGTTTTTGGGTCACACCCAGCAGTGCTCAGGGGTTACTCCTGGCTTCATGCTCAGAAATTGCTCCTGTCAGGCATGAGGGACCATATGGGGCACCGGGATTCAAGCCAATGACCTTTTGCATGAAAGGCAAACGCCTTACCTCCATGCTATCTCCCAGGGCCCCTAAACTTTGTTATTTTCTTCTGTCTTACCTATTTTTGGTTCCTTTAGTTGATAATATTTTTTCTTTTGGGGGGACTATATGGGAAGCTGGGAATAGAATCCGAGTCCAACCCAGGTCTGCTGAGTGCAAGTAAAATGCCCTACTGCTATGCTATCGCTCTGACTCCATTTATTTGAATTTTTTCTGATATTTTAATAATATTTTATATTTAAACACCTTGATTACAAACATGATTGTGATTGTGTTTCAGTCATATAAGAGGACACCCCCCAATGCTACATTCCCACCACCAATGTCCCAAATATCTCTCCTGCCCACCCTGCCACTACCTGTACTCTAGACAGGCTTTTTTTTTTTTTTTTTGATTTTATAAACTGTGTTATTAAGCTATTTCTTTAGGCTCCTTATTCCTTCCTGATGTGTGCTTACAAAGCTATAAATTTTCCTCTCAGTACCACTTTTGCTGTGTCCCATAAAGACTGATAATTTGTGTCTTTATTGTCATTTGTTTTCAAGAATGTTTTGATTTTCTCTTTGATTTCATCTCTTTCCCACTGGTTATTCAGTAGTAAGCTGTTGAATTTTCAGGTGTTAAAGTTTTTCTTCTGTGTCCTTTGTAGTTCATGTCTAGTTTCAGAGCCTTGTGATCAGCACAGGTAGTCAGCATGATTTCTAGCCTCTTGATTTTATGAAGTATGTATTATGGGCCAGCATGTTGTCTATTCTGGAAAACGACCCATGTGCATTGGAATATAATGTATATCCAGGTTTCTGGGGATGGAGTGCCATATATATATATATATATATATATATATATATATATATATATATATATATATATATATATATATATATACTAGTCTACTTTCTTCCATTTCTCTTTTCAGAGCTAGTATATTTTATTGGGTTTCAGTCTGGTTGACCTATCAAGTGTTGACAGGCCCGTGTTGAGGTCTCTCACAATTATTGTGTTGATATTGATATCTTCTTTCAGATTTATTAACAATTGTATTAAATATTTAGCTGGTTCCTTTTGGGTGCATATATGTTTAGGAGTGTGATTTCTTCCTGTTGTACATATCCCTTAATTAGTATGAAATGTCCATCTTTGTCCCTTACAACTTTTCTGAGTCTAAAGTTTGTGTCATCTGATAGTAATATGGCCACTCCAGCTTTTTAAGTGTGTTGTTTTCTTGGATGATTTTCCTCTAGCCTTTGATTATGAGTCTATGTTTGTTCTGATTATTCAGGTGTGTTTCTTGTTGACAGTAGATGGTTGATTCAGTTTTTTGATCCATTTAGCCACTCTGTGTCTCTAAACTGGTGTATTAAGTCCATTGATATTGAGAGAGATAAATCTCATGGAATTTACTGTCCTCTTTGTGTAGAAGTTTAGTGTATTTGTTGATCTGTCTTGTCTTAAAGTAGTACTTTCGATTTTTCTTTTAAAGCTGGCTTTGATTCTGCAAAGTTTCTGAGATGTTGTCTATCCATGAAACTATGTATACTTCCTTCAAACCTGAAAGTGAGTCTGGCTGGGTGCAGTATTCTAGGCTAAGCATTTATTTCATTGAGTTTTTCATTATGTCCCACCACTGCCTTCTGGCATTGAGAATTTCTTGTGACAGGTCTGCTGTAAATCTTAAGGATGCTCCTTTCAATGTAACTGAATTTGTATAATATAATTTTAACCCCTTTTTGATCTTGCTGATTTCAATATCCTATTCCTATCTGTTGGGTATGTTATTGTGACTAGGATGTGTCTTGTGGTGCTTTTCTTCAGGTCTCTTTTAGCTGGTATTCTTCGGACACACAGTATTTGGCTGCATGCAATATTTAGCTCTGGAAGCTTCTCTGTAATGATATCCTTGACTGCTGATTCTTCCTAGGTATGGTTCTTCCTGGGTCTCTGGGATACCAATGATTCTTACGTTGTTTCTGTTGAGCTTATCAAAGACTTCTATTTTTATTTGTTCACATTCTTTGAGTAATTTTTCCATTGTCTGATCATTTGCTTTAAGGCTTTTTTTCAGTCTCTTCTGCTGTATGGAGTTGTTATGCATCTCATCTTCCAGCTCATTGATTCTGTCCTCAGTTGCTGGTACCCTGTTGGAGAGGTTTTCCATTGAGTTTTTCCTTTCATCAAATGAGTTTTTCAGACCTGTTATTTCAGTTTGAAGCTTTTTTTTATTTTATCTCTATATCCTCTTCATTCTTATTTATGTGTTAACTCGATCTTTGCTCTCTTTGAGTTCTATGAATATCCTCCATGTTTCTTCTCTAAACTTCATATCTGAGAGTCTAGCGAGGTGGTTGGCACTTTTCAGGTAATTAGAGTTGCCATCTTCATTCTCTATGCCTGTTGTTGGCCTACTTGTAGTATGGATTTTTCTACATGTTGTGGTGTTGTTCACTGGCTAGAAGGTGCACCTGGCAAAAGTCTCAGGTCACAGACCTCAGAGAGAAGGTCCAAGATGTCTGCCATGTTTCAGGTCAAACAGCAGTAACCACCTTAACTGTCTGTGGGTGGGACTGCTCACCTCTGAAGAAGAGGAGTCCTCAGGAAACAATGGCGAAGAGGATCAAAATCCCAGGCTGCAGGACAACAGAAAGAAGGCCCAAGATATCTGACTTTTAATAATTTAATAATTTAAAAGCAAACAGCAATGGTTAAAGTATAACTTTTAAAAATCATCTAAATTTTCTGTACTTTTAAAAATAAATTTTGTTTTCTAAGTGAGTATAATTATAGGGGCTCATAAAGGCATTGTTTTTATTCACATGTAGATTACAGCATTAATGATCACTGAAAATTATCGCAGAAAATTAATGCAGGAAAGTGCTCTGGATTTCTATGTTCATTATAGCACTATTCATAATAGTCAGAATCTGGAAACAACCCAAGTGTCCTAGAACAGATGAATGGATAAAAAAACAATACTGTGATACGCAATGGAATACTATGCAGCTGTTAGGAAAATTAAAGTCATGAAATTTGCTTATACATGAAGAGTTTCATGCTGAGTGAAATGAGAGGGAGTGGGACAAGCATAAAATTATAACATTCATCCATGGGATTAGAAAAAACATAAGGATATTAGGTAGAAGACTGCCAGACTGCATATGTTTCACCCTCGGCGTCATCTGGATTGTTTTTTGTGTGACCCTGATGCAGACTTATTCACTCAGGGCTGAAAGATATGGCATGTGGGGTGATTTTACATTTGGGACCCAAATCTTGGACTGACTTGAA
>PVKC010032640.1:0-14197 GCA_004027635.1 Crocidura indochinensis | reverse complement strand
CTTGGCACGCACCCCTCTCTCCGGAGGTGCTTGCCACCTGTGGGAAGGACCCCCCCCCCCGCGCCTCGGTCCAGTCTGGGGCCAAACTTTGGGCCTTTGCAGAGGGCAGAAGGGACAGTGACAGGCGTGCAAGGAAAAGCCCAGACGACGGGTCCCATTGGTCATCGTCTTCAGAGAGCCACTTCTTGGGTCGGGGATCCCCAGTTCGGTCCCCAGAGGCACTGGAAGGGCAGGCCACTGGCAGAAGCAGCCTTTGGACCTTTCCTGAGCTGTTTAGTTTCCTGGTGCTGACACACACACACACACACACACACACACACACACACACACGCACACGCACACACGCACACACGCAACAGGACCTCCACGTATCTATTGATCTGGCCTGCGTGCATCTCCTTCCTCACTGCCCAAAGCAGAGATCAGAGCTTGGAGGGTTTTTGTGCCCTGGATGGGGATAAGGAGAGAGCCAGCTTCTCTGGGGGGAAGCCAGAATCTTCTGCATCTCCCTGAGATTCCTTTAAGTCCTTTGGCACGTCCTTCAAAGGCCAGAGCCAATTCCCAGGGGATCTCTAATTGAATCTGGCAGTGACAAATATTGCCCGTCTGTAACTTAACCATTCAGGTGGGGACTGCCTCTCACCGACTGTCCCAAGGGGATTGGGGGCAGGGGGTGGGGGGAGTCAGGGTGCTGGGTGGCTCCAAGCTCCACTCCCACGGGCCATCAGGTGGTGTGAGAGGAACCTTTTTATCACCAAGAAATTCGTATCAACAACCTGACTAGTAGGCGGTGAGTAAGGTCACGGAAAGAGGGCTGAATTTCACTTCCTTCTGTGAGGCAGGTTGAACCAATCTCGGCCTGGGTGCTGGCGGGAATGGGAGGCTGGCAGGCAAGATTTGCAGTTGGGGAGACACAGGAGTGGCCTGAGCTGGTGTGGGGTGGGGAGAAAGTGCTGACCACTATGTAGGGTGAGGGGGTGAGGTGTACCTCCCCTCTGGGCTAACCTGTGCTGGACATACAGTCCCATTAGTCTGGGACGGCAGCTGCAGTGACTAACTGGGCCTTTCTCTTCTCTCCCTCCCAGGACACACTCTTACCACATCGGGGAGCTTGTTTGTTGTGTTGAGCAAGCTGGGGGTGGAGACTCCAGTGGATGGGCAGTGGGGCGGGGCTTCGTAGGTTTGGAGGGAACCTGGCAGTTTGGGATTGCTGGCTTTTGTTTTGGCCGCTGAGTCTGAAGCTCTGCTCACAGAGCCTCAGGGCTGTGACTCTGCAGGATGTGTGTGTGTGTGTGTGTGTGTGTGTTCACGCATTGTGTATGTGCAGTGTGCATTTGTGTGTGTGTTCATGCATTGTGTATGTGCAGTGTGCATTTGTGTGTGTGTTCATGCATTGTGTATGTGCAGTGTGCATTTGTGTGTGTGTTCATGCATTGTGTATGTGCAGTGTGCATTTGTGTGTGTGTGCGCGCGTGTGTGCATTGGGTGTGCAGCCAACCCTTGCACCCAGAATTCTGCCCTCCTCAGCCATAGAGGCTACCATTGTTGACACTTCCCCAAGTAGCCTGCAGCAGCTAATCCTACTCTGCTGTAGCTGAGTCCATCGCAGTCAGTCTAAGTGATTGAGATGGGCCAGAAGAGGCCAAACCTAGGCAGACCCATAGAAGGGCTCTGGAGAATCCCTGAGCACTGAGGCAGTCCATATCCAGGGTCCTCTGGCAGGGCCCAGTCAGTAGGCTGCCTGTCTGCCAGAGCTGGGTCCATTCCATCGAGAAGAATGACAGGATGGGGAACAGGTGGAGGCAGATCCCAGAGGCATGCCTTGTGCCCTCACAGGGGATATGGAGCCTCCTCAGTACGTGGAGGAGCTGGAGGATGATGTATTCCAGCCTGAGGATGGGGAGTCCAGCCCGCAACCCCGCAGCCTGCTCTCTGCCCACCTGTTTGCCCAGAGCCAGCTGGACTGCCCCCTCGGCCGCCTTCAGCTCTTCCCTCTCACCCATTGCTGTGGCCCTGGACTTCGATCCACCAGCCAGGAAGACAAGGCCACCCAGACCCTCAGTCCCGCCTCCCCAAGTCAGGGTGTCATGTTGCCTTGTGGGGTGACTGAGGAACCCCAGCGCCTCTTTTATGGTGAGTGCCTTAAGCTTCACAACTCCTCCCTCAGAGACTGGGGGAAAAGAGGGGACTTTCCCTCCCCAAACCTGCCTCTGTTATTTCCTTCCCCAAACTGAGTGGCTGGCATTCACTCTTAAATCTGACCCTCTGTCTCTGCCTGTAACTGCTCGCTGCTTTGAACCCGTCGGGCCCCAGGAAGAGACAGTTGCCTTTCCAGGAGTTATACTCTTTCATCTCTTCCTGGAGGGAATCTACAGTGAGTTCATATCAATGAAAAGAAGGGAATGTGGATGTTCATTTTTTAATCTTCCACTCCATCTCCACCCTATTCCTGCATCCTGGTAGGGGACAAAAAGCCCCCAAACCCTTCTTGGAGAGAAAGTTCCTGAAGACAGAGGTGGCTTCTAATAGTCGCTTGGGAGCTTCTGTGCTTGGAAGAGGAAGTGGAAAAAGAGGCTTTGGGCTTGCTGGGATCCTTACCAGCAGAGGGGCTGTTTCCGGCTCAATCAGACAAGACCCCTCCATTTGTGGGCTTAAATGGTTAGTTTTATGACCAGCACGTCCTCCTCTGGCAAAAGGGCAGGGTTGGACACTCCATCTGTTTTCCCCTTTAGCGCAGTAGCCTGCAGAGGGAAGGGAATGAAGCTGAGGCACTCTTGAGGTTTGAGGAGCCTGCCCCCAGGAACCTCCAGGCTTTGCCTTTCTGGAGGGATGCTGAGCCCAAGGAGGCAGGCGGGCGCCCCTGGCGGCCATAAGGCGCAGCTCAGCGCTCTGGCCTGCGCTCAGCCAGCCCCGGTGGCTCTAAGTTTACTTACTCACCCTTAGATGCTTTTTGGTTTGACTTTTTCTTCTTTTCTGGCATTGCTCTCTACCCTGGAACAGCTAGTGCCCTTCCAGAGCGGGGAGCTAAGCCTGTGGCTGCAGGAATTCCTATTGCTACTCGAGTTGTAAACAGTGGTCAGGTGTAGCTTGGTAAATAAGGAGAGAGGTTGGCAAATCCGCTCAGTCATGCTACCTGTGCCCGGGAGAAGGAAGATCTAGAGGAAGGCTGTTTGCCCTTTCCCTCCTGTTTGCCTAGCATCAACTCTGACATGCCCTGCAGCAGCAGCAGCAGCAGGCATACCAGGCGTCCAGATTTCAAGTACCCCAATAAAACAGGCTAAGCCTCCCCACCTTTCCTGACTCAGGTTTATCTTCACACCCAAATCTTGGCTAAAATGTGGGCCCTCTGTCTTTGCAGGCAATGCCGGCTATCGCCTCCCTCTCCCTGCCAGCTTGCCCCTGGGTGAGCCACCCCCGGAAGGGCAGTGGCAGCAGCGTGCAGAAGTACAGATTGCCCGAAAGCTTCAGTGCATCGCAGACCAATTCCATCAACTTCACATGGAGCAAGTATGCTTGGGGACTTGGGAGGGCTTCCTGTGGGATCAGGTGTGCGAGGGGGCACAGAGCTGGTTTAGTTTCAGCAGTTGTCTCTGCCAGGCCCCAGAGTGGTCCTCACAGTTTTGGCCTTGATTCTCGGGGTTCCCTTCCTCCGAGCGCTCTGAGCCAGCACTGAGTGCTCCGAGCCATCTGAGGCCCGATGATGATGCCTCCTTGGGATCCGGTGACACGGCTTTCAGCAGCCCTTACTTGACAAACTGTCTTCTTGAGACCTGGTTTGCAGATTGCCCTTCGTTTACGTAAAGGGAGTGTGTGTTGGGCAGCTTCAAGGACCCTGCAGTGCCCTCTTTTTCGAACTGGGGGTTCCAGCATGCAGTGCGTGGTCCTTGGAGCACTGCCAGGAAGAACCCCCAAACACAGTGTTAGGAGCAGCCCCTGTGCACCCCTGGATGTGGTCCCCCAACCAAGAGGGAGGAGAAGAGATGCTTTTTTTCCAGGGCGCTGTCATCCAACTGGACTATCTGGGTGCCAGTGGGGAGCTGGAGGGAGCCCAGGGATGGTCCTGATCGAGTGGGGGAAAGTGGAGGAACCGGTTGCAACCTGACACTTTCCAGCTGGGGAAGCTGCTCCGCATTGTCTCGCTGGGCCTGGGCCTCCCTCCCAGATTCTCTCTGGACCGACTGCTGCCCGGTGCTGGGGCCGGGTGCTTGGCCGGCCGCCTGGCAACCGCCCCACCAGGGCGGAGCATCGCGTGTCAGTGGAACATGTGGCAGAGTCCATCAACAAAGGCGGCGGCTGGCAGGCTCGTGCGGCAGGAGCCCTCCGTGCCATGGGCTGGACGCTGCCCGGCTTGGGCTTGGGCTTGGGCCTCGCAGCCGCTGTCTGGGCCAACCCCTGAGGCACTTAACCCTTCTTCTCTGGGCCGCCTTTCTGGCTGACTGCCCAGGCAGGGAGCGAATCCCAGCCACAGCAACCACGGCTGACACCAAGACACAGCACCTGGGAACAAACTTGTTCCTGACTCTGGGACCTTTTCTCTGCTGTGTGTGTGTGTGTGTGTGTGTGTGTGTGTGTGTGTGTGTGTGTCTATGTTTGTATCTCTTTGTGTGTCTGTGTGCCTGCAGGAAGTAAATACACTTCTCAAAACTTGGCAGACGCTGAAGGTAACTGCAGAGGGCCAGGGAATAGTAACTTTGGTTTAAGGGCAAATCGATGCTGGTACCAGGAGAAAGAGAAATTCACTTTGGGTTTCCTGAGAATGGGCCATGGGGGTGAGAAGTGCTTCTGAGGGAAATGTGACTTGACCTGGCATGGTGACTGACTCTTTTAGTACTGTAGTAATCAAGAAGTGGAGCCTGTGGAGGGAGATCCTAAACAGATAGTAAGGTAGCCTGGCCGCCTCCTCAGGCCCCACATTTTAGTGCCTTCCTCTGATTGTTTTTTGGAAAGTTGGTTCAGAGTTTCCCCCTCCTTGAGTGGACTCACTCTGATTCTTGGTTTCTTGAGGTCTCTTGCACTCTTTCCTGCTCATTTACTCCCTCTTCTGGGTCGGAGAGGCCATGAAAGGAGTCCAACTCCCTGTTTCCAGTCTGGGTGCTGAGGTAGATAGGACTCCTTCATCCTCAGTGGAACCATCTGGAAGGCAGCTTCCTCAATTCCTAATAGAAAGCTTCCTCACTTTGTGTTTCCAGAATATTTTCTCCTCCAGTGGCTAGTCCCCGAGGGCTCAGGCATCATGGGTACCTTCCTAGCCAGGTCGAGCAGTTCACTGTCCTCTCTTCCATCCTTATTGTTTGTTCCCTGCATGTAGCTCTGGGCTGCTTTGCAGTTCCCCCCTTAACCTGCTGCTACCGCTTGGAGGGTATAGTTCAGATCTAGACAGGATACTGGCCTCTCAAACAGCAAGTCAACCCCAGCAGGCTAAGGGCCAAAACAGCTGACCTGAGTTCCCTGTGCCCCCCCCCCCAAACACGCTCTCCTGCCAACCACCTCCTCTGTCTTATCAGAGCAGGAGATTGGCCAGTGAGGGCTTTGCAGCCCAGATTTTCCATTGCACAGAGATACAGAGCTAGGGTTTTTGCCCATAGACACTTCTTCCTTTTTGCCTCTTCTCTATTTCTTATACTACCCCTGCTATCCATTCTGTAGCGGGGGAGAGGGCCACCCAAATCATGGTCTCAACAGAGGGGCTGCTGACACCCAGGGGACTTGAGCAGCTAGTTGTCAACAGTGTGAGCCATGGTCTGGATTTGATGATTATATAAACTCTAGTCGAATATTTCACATCTGGAAAGTGTTGTTGTCACACCTCTACTCTGATGCTTTGCAAGGAAACAAGACTGGGAGGGAGTGAGGGAGTCTAGGATGAGGTCTCTACGTTTGGGCTTCAAAGTTACTTGTTCCATGGTTGAGTGTCTGTCATCAGACAGTCAATGGATCTCAAAATCCATTTCCTCTTCTGTAAATGAAAGTCAAAACAAGTGCATTTTACAGAGAAGTTTGAGAAGTTGTTTGTGACCATCCCAGGCACTCAGCACATAGTCTTTAGTACTTGTTCCTACCCCCACTTCATATTTGTTCTTGTTCCTTTACAAGTCTAGTTTCCATCCCACATCCCAAGTTCATCCTTATGTGGAGCAGCCTCTGTCAGCAGCCCTCTCCCTGCCCTGTCCATAGGAACCAGGTCCACACAGACTCATTCTGGGCAGTGACCTTGAGCTTTTCTCCTCAGAGAATGATGATCACTTCCCATCACTATCACCTGAACTTAGTGAGCCAAGGAAGATACCTCGAGAGGCAATAAGAAGGTGGAAGGGCCTTCGTACTCGCCTTTCTCCTTCAGGCCTGCTGTGCTACCTGATTTTGGAGGGAATATGAGAACCTGCCCTGTCCCCGGTTATAGATCACAGTTCTTATGACTTGTTTTTCTAGTTTCTGATTTTATTTGGTTTGTGAGCCCTGGTAGTATTCAGGGACTACTCCTTGCACTGTATTCAGGGATCCCTCCTGGCAGCTCTTGGGCAACCCTATTGTGCCCTAAGGATAGAGCTAGGTCAATCACATGCAGGCAAGTGGGCAGCTATACTGTATCTCAGGCCCCCTAGCACATCTCTTTTTCGTTTTGTTTTGTTTCTGTTTTGGGGTCACACCCAGCGGCACTTGGGTTACTCCTGGTTCTGCACTCAGAAGTCTCTCCTGGCAGGCTCGGTGGGCCATATGGGATGCCAGGATTCGAACCTGTGTTGGCCGCTTGCAAGGCAAATGCCTTATCACTGTGCTATCACTCTGACCCCCCCCCCCAGCACATCTCTTAAAAGAGCATACTGGGCAAAGATCTAGGCCAGCTACCAAATGAACTGCTGTGGGAGAAGGGGTTGTGGGAAAGAAGGGACATGAGCGAGAGGAGAAGGAGTACAGGGAAGAGGGGACATGAGCAAGGAACTGGGGGCAGAATATCAAGGAAGTGCTTGTGTTGATTTTTTCACCTCCAAAGCAGGAACATTGTCAGGCCGAGTGAGTGAGGGCCACAACCTGTCCTTTCGGGCTCACCATTAATCTCCTTGACTGCACAGGATTGGAAGGGTTCCTCTTTGCATTGTACAGTGACCCACCCAGTAGTCTCATGACCATGGCCTGCCATGACTTGGGCTCAGAGGGTGTCTATGTACTTTCTGCTGGGAGGAAAGAGGTACTGGTTTACTTCCTCAAGTGGGATCCTGGGCTGCCCTGACCAGAGGCTGAACCTGCTTTCTTCCAGCCTCTGCCACATGATATCGTGTGGCCCTGTTAGGAAAGTCTCCTGGCCCAATGATATCAGATTGACCCTTGTAATGGTAGCTAGATAATGTTAAGCCAAGAATTTCTGACAAAGAAAGAGTAACTCTGGTGAACCCTTCTGTGAATAGGCTACAGGAGTCCCTGTTGAAAGGGACTTTTTCCCTTGAGCTAGGAGCGGCTTCATTCAGAACAATCAGATTTGGAAATAACCTGAATAGTAATCTGACTTTCTGTAAAACCAAATCTGCAAGAAATGTCAGCCACTACTCCATTTCAACTCACTTTAGTTGCAATATCACAGAAGAGATCCTGGAATCAGAGGTTAATTTGGGTGTAAATCCCAACTCTGCAACTTAGAAAGAACTTCTGTGTTCTTAGGCCAACCCTTAAACTTCTCTAAGTCTCTTTCTTGTCCTTACTTTGCAGGAATAAGGAAAAAAAACCTTAGAAGAATGAATTATATACCACAACTAAGATCTGGCTAGATGGACATTGTGGAATGTGGAGATTTGCTTAGAACTTTACAGTTCTAAGTTCTTAAGTTTTATAGTTCTTGAAGAGCTCTTTGAGAGGCTGCGACTAAAGTGGCGTTTGCACCATTTAACTAGCAGTTTTGCAGCCAGTGGTCTGGATCCTTTGTTCTGAGAGCTCTGACTGCTTCCTGACCTTTCAGGGCTCCTCTCCTATTGGGCATTGGGCAATTCTCAGACGGTGGCCAAGGAAGTTGTTTAGGCTCTCAATGGGACTGTGCTGTGGACAGAACCCCCAGATGTTCACTCTCGAGTGCGAAGGGACCCTGGGGAGCCAGGTTCTTCCCAGGAGTGGGAGATCTGCCCAGGGCAGGGCTGGGGGAGGGGAGGGCTGTGCGTGAGAGCCCTGGTGAGAGCCAGTGTCAGGGCTCAGGGGCCCTGTGTTTGCTCTGTGGCTGGCTCTGTTTATACCGCTCGTTATATTTAGCTTCTGAGTCATCAGCGTGGCTGACTAGAGGCCCAGTTCCCCACACGACTCTGCACCTGACTGTGCTCTCTTCCAGGAGAAGAGCCTTGTAGTTCCGGATAGTGGATAGTTCATTCCCTCCTGACCAAGGCAAGCGATGGGGATGGGAATTGATTTTTGCTGAGAGAGAGAGAGAGAGAGAGAGAGAGAGAGAGAGAGAGAGAGAGAGAGAGAGAAACTGAGGGAGCTGAGGCTTGGGGGATGGAAGGGAGACACTGAAAAAATAAGGATAAAGAACAATGTTTGGTTTGCTTTTTTGATCCCTGTCTGGCAACCAAGAGGGCATGTTCTATGACCAGAATGACAACTCTCAGTGTGTGTGTGGTGAGGAAGAAAGGAAGGAGGTCCCATCATCTTCTTCACCCAGGATACCTTGTCCCCCCAGGAACTTGGCACTGGGAGGCTCTAGAGCAGTGGTTCTCAAATAGTGGGGCATGCCCCCCAGGGGACGCCAGGCTCCGTAAAGGGGGGCACATTTGACCTCGGCAAACACTGTCAGAACAAGCTAAGCCCCGTGTTTATGTCTCTGTATGTCTCTGGAGCTGAGAGTCTCTGTGTCCTGCTTCAAACCCCGCTTCGAAAGCTATGCATTGCAAAATGTGCTCATTGGAGCCATTCATCCAGACATCACCTCTGATTGAAAAATCAGCTCAAATTATTTTATATATTTTTGTTTTGCAGGTTAAAGTGTTTTTTAAATAAAGATACTATTTACAGTTGCGAGGGGGGGGTGAAAAATGTTTTCTTCCTAATTGGCCTGACAGAAAATAATTGAGAAGCACTGCTCTAGCGGCACCAGCTGCAAAGCCCCCAGGTTGGAAGTCAGAACCTTGGGGTTCCTCCTACACTGTCTTGTAGGCATACCACAGTTTCTATCTTTGCCCGCCTTGGGCCCCTTTCTCGCCTTTGACAAGAGCACACTTACCACTTCCAGTGCTTCTTCAGCACCTAAGAAGGTGCCCCCATAGGCTGATAGAGACATTTAAAATGGAAGGAAATGCAGAGCAGGGAACTTGGGTGATATGGAACAGCCCTGAGCCCAATCCTCATCCTCATGGTCAGTACCAGTGGCTTCTATTTTATTAGAGGTGGCCCTCCTGCTGTTGGTCTGCTGAGGGCTGATTGGTCCCTGACTGCCTGTTCTTTTTGTTTTGTTTTGGTTTGGTTTGGGGTCACACCCAATGGTGTGAGTTCCTGGCTCCAGGCTCAGAAGTCGCTCTTGGCAAGCACAGAGGACCATATGGGATGCCAGGATTCTAACCACTGTCTGTTCGAATCAGCTGCGTGCAAGGCAAACACCCTACCACTGTGCTATTTCTCCGTGTAGCCGCTGGAGTGGTCTCCATGGCCCTTAGAGCCACTGTCTGGGCTGAGGAAGCTCTGATGAGCTTCCTTTCCATGTTGCTCCACTGATGGATCCAGAGCTGACAGCATCAGAAGCACTGGGTGTCCTGAGCCCAGGAAGCTGCCTCCTAGCCCTAGGCAGGTCTGGAATTGACGCAAACCTTCTCAGAGTCTTCATTCAGACCTTCTCAGAGATCTTCAGTCTCAGAATGAAAAGTCAGGAATTTTCCTTGATGCCAGTCAGGGATGGCCCTGCAAGGGTGGATGCTATGAGCTCCTTATACCAGGAGGCCCAATTTCTCTCTCATCCCCAGGCGAGAGGTCTGAGTGACTGGAACTACTATGAGACCTGGTACCTTCTGTAATTTGTTCAGTTTATCACCTGCATCGCCTGCAGAGCATACTTCCTTAGCTCCATTTGATGAGACTCTGAGGCATGAGGCTCACACCATGTGACCCCAAAGATGCTAAGTTGGGAACTGGACGGATAAGACTGATCCTAAAGTCAGTCTCCTCTCCTCATGAAGCCTGCTGGTATTAAGCAAGCACGGTCATGAGCATGAAGACACCCCATTGCCTGCCCTCCTGGCACTGCCTTCGAAACAGTCAGCTCTATGTTCTTCCAGGTCAAAATCCCCTCACAGGGAAAAATCACAAGAAGAGGCTTTCTCTCCTCATCTTCACAGCCTTCAGAACTCCTTGCTCAGTTGGATGCTTGATAAAAGCACTGAGGGAAAATATCTCTCCCACTTCCTTCCAGTGGAATTTTCCTAAAGGCTCTCTTATCTCCTGTTCTCAGCCCAAGGCTCTCTCCTTCAGCCTGGGGGAGTGTGGGGGTGTAGACAGGTTGAGGGAAAGGAAGGGGAGGGGAGCATCTCGCCCTGTGTAGCAGGGTCTACACAATTCTGTATTTTCACGCAATAGAGAATGACATGACTTCAGAACACGACCTGATGTTTTGATTTCAGACCCGTTTTAGTTTCATCTCTGTTTGATCTTTAGTTAGCTCTGCCTTTGGAAGGTTTCGTTTCTTGTTTTCTGGTCCACAGCATCCTTACTAAATAGTTAATGATCTGGAAATAATGTCTTTAAACATACTAAGGGAACAGTACTGTGGCACTTCTCGTTGAATCATTAATGCACCTTCATAATGCGAATAAACATACTGTAATATTTTATTGAAAGAGCAGAACTATGGTGTCACAAGTCAGAATCCCAGGAGGCCACCCCATCACCTCCACTCATTCCCTTGGGGGAAATTTTACTTTTGCTTCCCAGCCTGTAAAATGGACTTCATAGAATCCGTGCTTTATCTCTGAGATCTTGCTGAGGTTCACCCAGGAAACTCTGTAAACCCTGTGTTCTTTTCTTAGTCTGAGACAGCATCCATTGCACCGTTTGCGAACTTTCTAGACCTCTTTCAAAGCAAAGCCACAGCATGGCTGGGCTCCTTCTTCTGTATTTTGGGGGTGGGCTGCATTGGCTTTTGTGGGGGCATCTAAGATACTGATGATATATACAGTCCCCAAGATTGTAAATTGGATCCAGAGAGGGAGAAAAAGAGGGAGCTGCTTATCCAAAGATGGGGGATGCTCTTTAAACCTAAATGGGTCTAAACAGAGTTTGGTTTGTGTAATGTAACCTGTCAGGCGTTGTAGCTAGTTCTTGAAAAGAAAGTTTTCCCCAAGGGAATGAGTGGAGGTGTCAGGGTGACCTTCTGGGATTCCTGTGGGGTTCTCCACATTCTGGGATTCCTGTGGGGTTCTCCACAGTCTGCAGGCTGATCCGATCAACAGTCATGGCAAGTGGATCTTTCGTTTGCCAGACATCAGCTGTTGGTGGGTTATCTCATCAGGCTGACTTGTCTATTGCTAGTCCAGTGTACATTTGTTGAATTCCTACTGCATGTTCCCATGTGCCACCTCACATACTGGGGGGATGACTTGGACACTCGCCAGGTAACCACCATCAGCCCGTGATCACAAAAAGAAAGGGAGACTAAGGTCATGAAGTCTCTGAAACTTGACTCTAACTAAAGAGAATTTTCCTTTTCTTTCTACTTTTGGTTTTTGTTTCAAGGCCTCACCAGAAGGGAGGGGCTTGCTCCTGGTTCAGTGCTGGGGCTGGGGCTATTCTTGTTAGTGCTTAGGGACCATCCAGTGACAGGGATTGAACCCACCCCAGGGGTCCCACATTTGAGTCCTTTAAGCTATCTGTCTGACCCCTATTTTCAGTTCTTGTTTGGGAGAGGGTCACACCCTCATGCTCCTGGCTTACTCCTGGCTCTGTGCTCCAGATCACTCTTGATAGTACCCTGGAAACCATATGTGTTCCTTGAGATTGAACCAGGGATAGTCATGTATATGGTAGACTACCTCTCTGGCCCTTACTTGTTTATTTTTTATAGTGTTGAGGATGGTACCCAGGGTGGCACTCAGGTGAGGCCTGTACTCTGCTGGACCACATCCCTGGCCTGAAAGGATATTTCTTTTGGCAATACCTGGCTGTGTTAAGTGTTTACTCCTGGCTCTGTGCTCAAGGATTACTCCTAGTGGGACTTAAACCCTCTTAGGGTTTAAGAGGTACCTAGATCAAACGGGTGCCATCTCTTTGCAAGGCCATGTTCTTACCCACTGTCCTTTTCCCCTTATCCCTAAACAGAGAATTTTTCTCCATCTTTTTTCAGACCTTTCTTTTGGCATTCATTTGGTCTACCCTTTGACCTGAGACCGGTTCTCTGACTATGACCTTGAAAGGCTCTGGCTTAAATTTAAATTACCATCAGTTTCCCACCCCCTTCATCCCAGCCTTCTCCTGGGGCATCCTGACTGCTTTCGGAAAGTCTCTGCTAAGCAGGGTCCTCACCTTTCAATGGCACTCCCCTTGATTCGGGGAGCTCTGGGCCTTGCTCCAAGGGACCAAGTTCATTGATCTCAGATTATGTGCTGGGCACTGGGCCAGGTGCCTGGAGTCAGACGCTAGGCAGACTCTTTCCTAGTTCCTCTTTTATTCTCCCCTTCCCCTACTCTCCCTCTCCTAGAGGGACCCACTTTCTCAGTTCTTGCTCTTTTGTTGATTGTGGGCATTTGATGCTATTGGGTGAATGAACATTGATATCCTTCCTCATTGTTTCCTCTTATTTGTCTGTCTCCCTTCAAAATTTCAAATCATTTTTCTTTTTCTTTTTCTTTTTTTTTTTGGTTTTTGGGCCACACCCGGTGACGCTCAGGGGTTACTCCTGGCTATTCGCTCAGAAGTCGCTCCTGGCAGGCACGGGGGACCATATGGGGAACCGGGGGATCGAACCACGGTCCGTCCTAGGTTAGCGCAGGCAAGGCAGGCACCTTACCTCCAGCGCCACCACCCGGCCCCATCATTTTTCTTTATAGTCAAACTCCTTTGTTTAATTTCTTTTTTTGCTTTGTTTTGTTTTGTTTTGGGGTCACACCTGGCAGCACTCAGGGGTTCCTCCTGGCTCTACACTCAAAAATCGCCCCTGGCAGGCTTGGGGGACCATATGGGATGCCAGAATTTGAACCACTGCCCTTCTGCATGCAAAGCAAACACCCTACCTCCATGCTATCTCCGGCCCCTTCTTTGTTTAATTTCTTTTTTGTTTGTTTGTTTTGGTTTTTGGGCCACACCGGGCAGTGCTCAGGGGTTACTCCTGGCTGTCTGCTCAGAAATAGCTCCTGGCAGGCATGGGGGACCATATGGGAAACCGGGATTCGAACCAACCACCTTTGGTCCTGGAATGGCTGCTTGCAAGGCAAACACCGCTGTGCTATCTCTCCGGGCCCCCTTTGTTTAATTTCTATTAAAAAAGTTATGTTTTATTATTTGATATAAGAAGTAGGACTTTTGGGAGAGAGCTGTAACTTGACTTATTTTTAGTAAAGGGTTTTTTGTGTGTGTGTTTTTTGTGGGGGGGGGGCAGGGATTGTCTGCCTTGTTGCAGGAGAATATAAGTGGAATATCTGTGGCATTTGCTTGTCCCCAGAGTAAAGGGCTCCTGGGACTGTTGGCCAGTTTCTGTGCTCGGTTTTGCCAGCCTCACAGCTGTAAGATAAGCAGTAAGAACCAGCTTATCTTTTGGGGGACAGTCTGTTCTGGGCCCTCCTCCCTGTCACAGACCAGCAGCCTTCTGAGTTATAATCCTATAGACAATTATAGATGACTAAGCCCAAATCTCAAAGCCTTAGGGTTGGAAAGCACCTCCAGAGTGTCCAAATAGAAGCCTCTCTGAGGCCTGACTGCTCTACGACCACCTGGGCAAGATTCACCACTAGCTTGACCAAGTCATCATCTGGCGAGAAGAGATGGAGAAAGAACTTGAAGAAAATTTCCAATAGTGGCACATTCATTTTCTTCTAGGATATAAGATCACGAGTGATTTTATTCTCAATTTCCTTATTTATTCTCTTGTCCCACTTTTCAACAATTAGCTTACAACGATATTAGGTTAATATGTGCCCTGCCCCCTGCACCTAGGTCTGCCGATGTCTCCAGGAAAGCCTAAGCCTTCCTGTCTAACAGCCATCTTTGGCCCATAGCTGCTTCTGGTCACCCCAGCACCCACAGA
>PVKC010032639.1:0-14181 GCA_004027635.1 Crocidura indochinensis | reverse complement strand
GGCTTTGCGTTAAAGGATTACTTCCTGTAGAACTCAGGGGACGTTATGGAGTGCTGGAATTCTAATCTGGGTTGGCAACATATAAGGTAAATATCCTCCCACTGTACTGATTCTCCAGTCAGAATTGAAAATATTTTTACTTTTTTGTTGTTTTTGGACCACACCTGGTGGCGCTCAGGGGTTACTCCTGGCTCTCTGATCAGAAATCACTCCTGGCAGGCACAGGGGACCATGTGGAATCCCGGGATTCAACCACTGTTGATCCTGGGTCAGCTGCTTGCAAGGCCAACGCCCTACCACCATTGTATCTCCCCCCCCCCCTTTTTTTTTACTTTTTATTTTTTTATTTTGTTTTGGTTTTTTTGTTGGGGTTTTTTTTGGGTCACACCCAGCAGTCCTCAGGGGTTACTCCTGGCTCTACACTCAGAAGTCACTGCTGGCAGGCTCAGGAAACTATATGGGATGCTGGGATTCGAACCATTGTTCTACATGCAAGGCAAACACACTACCTCCATGCTATCTCTTCGTCCCTAATTTTATTTTTTAATTGAAAATATTTTTTAAGTCAGCTTTTCACTGATGGTGTTTGTCTCTGCTTTAATAGCTTAGAGAGGTATCCTCCACTCTTTGACATGATGAGTTTTTCCCTGTGAAAATGTGACTTTTGTTTTGTACAGAATGACTTTTGTGTGGGTTTCCAGTTCATGTTGCAGGGTATTTAGCATCCCTGGTTCCTACTGACCAAAACCAGAGGATCTTCCTGATCTTTGTGAGGAACAGAAATTGGTTTTACACAGGAAACTACTTGGATTCACATAGATAGCACAACAGAGACAAGTTCAGACTTTTCTCTTTTTGATTAGTTGAAAAGTTGGGAAGATGGGAGCATTCAGACATTCTAATGCCAAAGACACAAGTTAATAAAAAAAGATTAAAAGAAAGAGGAGGCTAAATTTCACAAAGAATGCTTGTCATTTCCTACAGTCTAGTATACTTCTTTGTGGCTTTTCTTCTTCCCTTTTAGGATCAGACTATATGAAGGCAGCTAAATTCTGACCCTATGAAATAACTGCTTTTTTGTAGTTTGGATTTCCTGTGGATAGTTCTCCCCCAAGTCTTAGCCAGTTTTAGTTTCCAGGTGAAACCTATCGTTGTCCTTACAAACTTCAACGAAACAACACATTCTTCACAAGAAATAATGCTGACATTCCTACTATTGAAACACATGGTCTACATGTCTCTTTAGCCTGTCTTTGGCTCCTTTCCACCCCATATGTCTTAGTTTGGGTTTATTTTTTCCCAGCTTTATTATCAAACTTCTTCCTATCTGTGCACTCAGCAGTTAAGCCCGTTCTTCCAGAGATGGGTTTTATGAATGGGCTATTTTTGTCATCTGGAATTGCTTAATTGTTGCAAACTCTTCATTTCTGGAACAATAACTAAACTCCATCTGTCCCTGCATATTTTAGGGGCCCTTGCTATTGTTATAGAGGTCGCCAACCACGCCAATGACACAATGAAGCAAGGAGTAAGTATCTCAAGTTCGGTGGTGATGTTCAGAGGAACCTAGGAGCCCAGATTTTTATGTGCTTGGGATTTTCTCTCCTTAGGATAACTTTCAGAAACTCATGCAAATCCAGTACAGCTTGAATGGACACCATGAAATAGTGCAGCCTGGGCGGGTAAGCACTGTAGACTGCCTCTTGCATATTTAATGAAATCTTGTGTTATTTTTTTATATCACTATGGCCATAAGATCTGTATTGTCATTCAATATTCTTGACTCTGCACTCATTCAGTCTCACTCACCTAAACTTGTTTTAGCCATACCAAACAATCTTGATTTAAGTCATTGTGACAAGAAGTCTGATTCAATTAGGAGACTGGCAGGGGTCCCCTCAGGGTATCTGATGAAATGCAATAATTTTATTGTGTACTATGAGCTGACCTCCCACAGTTTTAAAGTCAGTTCATTTTAAAACTTTTGTGTAGGAGAGGGTTATAAAGGGACAAAAAAACTGGCATTTGGATGTGCCTTGTAGAGTTTAACAGTAGCTGAGTGGAATGGTTACAGGAGATTACAAAATGTAGTTGTCAGAATACTGGCTCTGGGGCCAGAGCGATAGAAATGCAGGAATGCATTTTGACTTGCAGGCGGCTGACCTGGAATGGACCTGGATTTGATTCCTGGCATCTCATATGAACCCTCAAGCCTTCGAGGAGTGATTTCTGAACGCAGAGCAAGGAGTAACCCCTGAGTGCCATGGGTGTGCCCCCCCCCCAAAAAAAAGAACAACCCCCCCAGAATGTTGGCTCTGCTGCTGAATCAAATACAGGCTTGGTCAATTTTATTTTAGACCACACAAATATCCCTGGGACGATTAGTGAATTTATGAAACGGCTAGCTTGTCCAATTTCTTGTGTAGTTTTTTTTTTTTTTTTTTTTTTTTTTGGTTTTTGGGCCACACCCAGTGACGTTCTAGTCCTGGCTATGCGCTCAGAAGACACTCCTGGCTTGGGGGACCATATGGGATACCGGGGGATTGAACCGCAGTCCGTCCTAGGCTAGCGCAGGCAAGGCAGGCACCTTACCTCTAGCGCCACCGCCCAGCCCCAAGCTTGTCCAATTTCTAAGTGATTTATTTATAAGCTATCAAATGAAACCATGGCTTTAAAAAAAAATTACAAATACTAATGTCTGTCTGTCTAGGTCCCTGCAAAAAAAAATTCTGGGGAAGAAAATGATAAAATAACAAGATAATATATGAATATTGCAATTGTTTTATGTTGGGAGAACTAAATGGATTTTTTTTTTTTTTTTTTTTTTTATGAAATAGATTTTTCTCAAAGAAGGAACTCTGATGAAGCTCTCTCGGAAAGACATGCAGCCCCGAATGTTTTTCTTGGTGAGTCATCCATCTCCTGTGGACTGATGTGGTGGAGGTGTCGGTAATTGCTTAATGCACCGGGCATTTGGACCTGGCAGACAAGCTTAGCACGTGCAAGTTGCAGTTTTAGTGAGATATTTGACTATATTACTAATTTTCATTTTAAGTAAGAGAAACAAAGTCTTCTCTGATAGAGAACCAGAAAATTATTTCCTGTTTGTTTTTGTTTTGTTTTATTTTGTTTTGGGGTTACACTCAGTGGTTTTCAGGGCTTATATTTTTGAAGGGTCACACCTGGCAGTGCTCAGGAGTTACTCCTGGCCCCGAGCTCCAGTCATTCCGAGTGGTGTTCAGGGGACCATATGGGATGTCTGGGATCAAACCTAAATTGTTTGTGTGCAAGGCAAGCACCCTACTTTCTATGCTATCGTTCTGCCCCTAATTTCATTTTGTAAACTGATTTAATCAGATAGGCAGATTGTGAGATGTAGATTAGAATGCAGGCAACAGTAACTCTGAGAGAGCTGGGTAAAATCATGTTTTCTAGAAGTTGTCTTTAAACAATCTCCTAATAAGATACATCCCTCGACTTTTAGGATTTCCCAAATCTTAACCTTGGGTTGTATAATTTCTTTCCTTTACTTTCTGGGGTACCTTCAGCTCCCTCCCTTCTGGAGAAGTCTGTGTTCTTTCTTGTGCCTTTTTTTTTCCTTTTGGACACATGCCAAATCATGCTTAAGGCTTACCTACTACTGGTTCTCTGTGCTCATGGATCACTCGGGGTGGGCTTAGGGGACCATATAGGGTGCTGGGGATCTAACTTAGGTAGGTTACATGCTGTATTACTCTGGCCTTATCTCCTGAGCATGTTAACTCTTGCTTTATTCCCTCTATTCCACTTTTTTTTTTCCTTTTCCTTCCCTTCCTCTTCCTCCTTGTTTATCTTTCCCTAAATATACCATTTTGCCCTAAAGTGTTAGTATTAGGATGATAGAGTGATAGAGTACAGGGGTTAAGGTGCTTGCTTTGAACATAGACAACACAAATTGAATTTCTGTACTACATATGGCAGCAAGGAGTTCATATATGAGCATAGAACTAGGAGAAACAAATTGTAATAAAAAATACTCTTGGGGCTGGAGCGGTGGTGCAAGCCTTGCTCATACTAGTCTAGGACAGAGTAGAGTTTGATCCCTGGTGTTCCATATAGTTTTCCAAGCCAGGAACGGTTTCTGAGCGCATAACCAGGAGTAACCCCTGAGCGTCACTGTGTGTGGTCCAAAAACCATAAACCCAAAAAAACAAATGCTCTTAATAAAGAATTCTTGAGGCCTTAGCAGTGGCACATGAAGTAGGGTGTATGCCTTGCACGCACTAACCTAGGACTAACTGTGGTTCGATCCCCAGCGTCCCATATGGTCCCCCAAGCCAGGAGTTTCTGAGCATATAGCCAGGAGTAACACCTGAGCGTCACCAGGGGGCTACCCACCCCAACCCCCGTAATAGAATTTTAGGACAGGGCTGGAGCAATAGTACAGCAGGTGGTGTTAGCCTTGCACTCAGCTTACTAGGTTTCTATATGTGCCCTTGATTAACATGAAGACTAATTCCTGAGTACGAAACCAAGACTAAGCTTTGAGTTCCATCAATATGACCCAACCCTCCCACACACACCTCCCTCCTCCCAAATAAACCCAATATATTATAGGTCAGTGGTTTAAAACCACTGTTTATACACTGGTACCAAGCAGGCATAAGGTATAAAATGTTTATAACCACTGGTCTACTGCTATGGCTATTAACTGCCAGTCCTTGGGCCTAATGCAAAACAAATTCTGGCACTTAGGTATAAAAAATTTTAGGGACTGGAGAGATAGTATAGTGGATAGAGCACTACCTTGCACATGGCTAACTTGGGCTTAGTCTCTGGTACCCCATAAAATTCCCCAAACCCCATTAGAGAACCCTGGGTGTTAAGCAAGGAGTAAACCCTGAGTACCTCTAAGTGTGCCCCTCAACCAAAACAAACGATTGAAAGCCACTGTTCTCATATGTTCTAGATTATATGAGCAGAACCTAAATCCTCTTTTGGAGAAGCTGTTGACAAAGAGGCTGCATGTTTCCTTTGTACCTTGTGCCTCATCAGTTCTTGTCCCTAACATTTATTTCCTTCTTTTTCCCATGAAATCCTTCTTGCAGTTCAACGATGCTCTATTGTACACAACACCAGTGCAGTCAGGAATGTACAAACTTAACAACATGCTGTCATTGGCTGGGATGAAGGTCTGTGCATATGTTTATTTTTTCTCCCAAACATGTTTAGAGAGAAAACCTTAAGAGAATTATTTTCTCATATTCTTTGCTTTTCTCTGTTATTGTTACTATATGCTATTGTTCATGCATTTGTTTATTCATGTGGTCATCTGGTCACTAAATTATTAATTTATTCAACGGATATTTACTGGAAATTACTATAAACAAAGCATAATCATGGGTTTGATGAAAAATGATAAGATGGGTTGTCATTTTTCTTTTTCTTTTCTTTTGTTTTCCTCCCCAAAGGGGAGACCTTCTGGTGGTGTTGGAGGAAGAAAGGGGCAAAGACTCTCAGCTATACTTACTGAGCTAATTGACCCAGATGTTTCAGTGCTTGTGCCTAGTGAAGCATCACTTTTGGAAGCCACCATTGGGAGAGAGAATGGGACATGTGGTGTCAGGGATTAGACATGGGCCCCATCTGAGGCTGGCACTTCAGCCCTACTCCAGTCCCTTGTGAAATTTAGCACCTAGCCGGAAAGGCAACACAATACACATACATACATACATACATATATATATATATATATGAATATATATATATATATATATATGATAGACGTGGGGGGAATTGTACAGTAAATAATATGTCATGTTGATGGTGCATGGTGGAGGGATTGATGGCAGCTAGGAAAAGGAAGTCCAGAGCTTTCAAGGACAGTCATATCTAGCTATGCTGAGGTTCGGAAGATAGCCAGGAGTGCTCTCATTGAGCCACCCCACAATTCAATATGTCTCATTGAGGGACAGGGAGCACAGGTACTTAAATTCACCCAGAGCACAGAGAGGATGAGGGTGCTGTGGAGGAAGTTTGATGGCAGGTGGCAGCAGCTAGAGGCACTGCACTGCATTGACTGTGCTAGAGAGATGAGATTTTCAATATCAACTTTTGCTCAAACTATGTTTGCTTTCTTCCAGGTCAGAAAACCCAGTCAAGAAGCATATCAGAATGAACTCAAGATTGAAAGCGTGGAGCGATCCTTTATCCTCTCTGCTAGGTAACTACTTGTTTGTAGAAGCAGGAGCTGAGACTGGAGGTGCTCAGGGGCCAACCCCTTCTCCCCCATCCCACTCTGTGCTTGGGTAGTTAGTTCTCTTGGTAGTGCTCAGGCTGTCATTGCAGTGCCAGCAGCTGAGCCTGGGCCTCCTGTATCTAAGTATGCCCTAGTCTTTGAACAATCTTCTTTGCTGCTTTAACTTCTTCATGGTCTTGTTGTTGTGTTTTGGAAAACATGCCCAGTGATGATGCTCAGGGTTCGATCCTGAAGTCCTTTGAGGATCATATGGAATACTGTGGATTGATCCCAGGTCTGCATGTAAGGCAAACACCCTTAAGTGTGTTATCACTTCACCCTTAACTGTGTTATCGCTTCAGCTCCTGATACCAAGTCAAGGCATGAGGCCTACCTGCTGTCCTATCACTCTAGTACCTATAACAGTTTTTTGATTTTAGGAAAATGTTAACTCCTTCTACCAAAGGGAGAAATTGAAAGTCTGTTCGCTGCTGCAGGCTAATGTGTGCTGTCTATGGAAATATGTTATCTAGAGCTGGGAAATTTGCAGAACCCTCCACAAAGGAGAGCCAGTAACAATTGGAAGAACAACATATGTGAGAGGATTTGTATAGTTAATACTTAGTCCACAGGCTCCCAGGGCTCCAGGAAAATCAGGCAGCTAGCCTCAAATCAGCTGTCTCTTTGTCTCTCTGTCTCTCTGCTTTTGTTACCTCTTCCAGAGAATAGTGAAGTAGGGTGGGGTGGGCTGGTGGTATCAAGGAGTGTCACAGGGAATCCCAAGGATGTGATCTTCAGGAAATATGGACAGGCCAGAGAGGACATGCAGTGGAGAGATTATTCCCCACTTGGGTCTGATCCCGAGTTTTTATATAGTTATCTAAAGCGAATAATCTAGCGCTTCAAATCCTTGATTGTTCATCTGTAAGTAGTGATGGTAAAATGGGGAGGAAAACTATACTATGTTCTGGGGTGCTTCTGAAATTATGATGCGATGATATTTAGAACAGCTGGCTGATAGGCAGTAACTATTAGCTAACTAAATGATAGTTGTTGTGTCCATAAAGGTAGAGTTAAAGGTAAATGAGGCTGTGTGTTTGATTTCAAGGAACACATTTTCCTGTACTTTCTTTGTTCTTGGTACATAATTTGAGCTCAGGGGTTACTCCTGGCTCTGTGTTCGGAAATCACTCTTGGCAGGCACAAAGGACCATATGGGATACTGGGATTCGAACCAACGCTGACCCTTGCTGCGTGCAAGGCAAATGCCCTACAGCTGTTCTATCTCTCTGGTCCCCAAAATTTCTTTTTTGAGTAGGCTCTTCTCCATGTAAATGTGGTCCATTTTCTTTGAGATTTTAAAGTTTTTTTTAGAAGTATTTATTTATTGGTTTTGGGCCACATCCAGTGGCACCCAGGAGTTACTCCTGGCTCTGTGCTTAAAAATCACTCCAGGCAGGCTTGGGGGACCATCTAGAATGCTGGGATCCAACTTGTCTGGGCTCATCCTGCATCTGCCACGAGCAAGGCAAACTGCTGTGCTATTGCTCCAGCCCCTCCTTTGAGATTTTAAAAAAGTAGGGGCCGGCTGGGCAGTGGCACTAGAGGTAAGGTGCCTGCGCTAGCCTAGGACGAACCGCGGTTCGATCCCCTGGTGTCCCATATGGTCCCCCAAGCCAGGAGCGACTTCTGAGTGCATAGCCAGGAGTATCCCCGGAGCGTCACAAGGTGTGGCCCAAAAACCAAAAAAAAAAAAAAAGTAGGGACCGGAGAGATAGCACAGCGGTAGGGTAGTGCTGAAGGATGGTGGTTCGAATCCCGGAATCCCATATGGTTCCCCCGAACCTGCCAGGAGTGATTTCTAAACGTAGAGCCGGGACTAACCCCTGAGTGCTGCTGAGTGTGACCCAAAAACAAAATTAAAAAGTAGCTACTGATAAACTAAGGGTAGTGGGAGAACATGATGAGTTGAATGACAACAGGAGTCCCTTATAGCCATTGTAGATCATTCTCTTCATTAACCTCTCTTTAAGTATCTGTTAAGTATCTGTTTATCCTACTAAAAGAACGTATCTCCTTTCCCCAACTACCCCTTATAGGAAATTCCAGTGATATTTAATAACCTTAAAACAATTCAGTGTTATATATTTGGATTCAAAACTTGATTCCTAGGGTTATTTTTGTTTTTATTTTATTTTTGTTTTTGGGCCTCACCTGGTGGCACTTAGGGGTTACTCCTGGCTGCGTGCTCAGAAATCGCTCCTGGCAGCTCGGGGACTGTATGGGATGCTGGGGATTGAACAACATACAGGGCAAATGTCCTAACGCTGTGCTATCACTCCAGTCCCATCTTGGTTTTTGGTTTTTTTGGGTCACACCCGGCAGTGCTCAGGGGTTACTCCTGGCTCCATGCTCAGATATTGCTCCTGGCAGGCACGGGGGACCATATGGGGCACCGGGATTTGAACCGATGATCTTTTTTTTTTTTTTTTTTTTTTTTTTTTTTTTTGGTTTTTGGGCCACACCCAGTGACGCTCAGGGGTTACTCCTGGCTACGCGCTCAGAAGTCGCTCCTGGCAGGCACGGGGGACCATATGGGAACCGGGGGATCGAATCGTGGTCCGTCCTAGGCAAGGCAGCAGGCACCTTATTTCCTGCGCCACCTCCCGGCTCCCTGTTACTGATATATTGATATATGATATTGTTAATTAAATGATTGTACTGTTACTTTCTCCAGCTCCCAAATAGTGAAATTCTTTATTTATTTATTATTTTTTGGTTTTTGGGCCACACCCAGTGACGCTCAGGGGTTACTCCTGGCTGTGACTCAGAAGTCGCTCCTGGCAGGCACGGGGGACCATATGGGAACCGGGGGATCGAACCGTGGTCCGTCCTAGGCAAGGCAGCAGGCATCTTACCTCCTGCGCCACCTCCCGGCTCCCTGAACCGATGATCTTTTGCATGAAAGGCAAGCGCCTTACCTCCATGCTATCTGCCGGGCCCCAGGGTTATTTTTTTAATTCTAGAATGATATCCCACAAAACTCCTTATTTCTATAAATAAACTATAATAACTAATAGACCTTTCAAACCATACAAAAACCACACATTTTTGGAAAGGAAATCCGTTGGAAATGAAAAAAAAAAAAAAAAGCAAATGGCATTTGTTAAGTCACTCGTTATTCTCAAATGCCTGCTCTGATTGTTTGTGCCTGTAAAATACCAGAGCCCCTGCCTGTGACTAGCATTGGTGGAGGAAGGTGGAGTCTGTTGCCATGGGAGAAGGAAAAGGATGAAGAAAAAGGCAAAGAGAGCAAAGCTGACAGCTGGTTGATGGAATCTCATTTGGCCCCCAACAGTTCTGCCTCAGAAAGAGATGAATGGCTAGAAGCAATTTCCAGGGCAATAGAAGAATACGCTAAGAAAAGAACCACCTTCTGTCCTTCTCGGAGTGTTGAGGAGGTATTGTCTTCCCTCTCCCCAGGTTTTTGTTTTCCTTAAGTTTTTAACCTTAAGAATTTATTCCCATTCGACACTGTGA
This sequence comes from Crocidura indochinensis, assembly GCA_004027635.1. Taxonomy (NCBI): domain Eukaryota; kingdom Metazoa; phylum Chordata; class Mammalia; order Eulipotyphla; family Soricidae; genus Crocidura; species Crocidura indochinensis. The sequence continues at coordinate 4,424 of PVKC010032639.1, read as the reverse complement.
TTTGCCATATTGTTGCTGAAGGGGTATCATACCTATCACTTTATCTCCTTTCAGCACTCAATCATGTACAACTTTGCTACTGTGGGGGAAAAAAAACAATTGTTTTATGAACAACCTTGTAACCACAGTGTTTAAAGTAATTAATAAACTTTTCCCAAGGACATCCATGAGCAACGTGTGGTTTACCATAAATACATGTCTATAATTCTTGAGTTAAGATTCCTACAAAAGCTCGGCTCAATTCTCTGATATCTTTCCTACCCCTAAATCTTCACTGTGCAAAATGTAGAAAACACAATATCATCTAAAGAAGAGACTAAGCAGCTGTTGCAGCCCCGGGGAACAGGCAGATTTTAAATTTATTCTTGCCTGTAAGGGTTGGTTGAGAGAGTGCAGCTAATCTGAAAGTCCTGAGAACACAGGGACTTAGATAATAGCTCCTATTTGGCCTTCCATCCTCAGCGATACCATCAGCATTGTGAGGCTGCTCAATGAAAGGATCTGGGCTGTATAACTCAAGGTGTGCAAGATAATCAGGAACTGTTCCTCTTCTCCTCTCCTCCAGGCCGTCACAGAAAATCAAGAGGAAGTTAGTCCTCTTGGATCAAAGGCTCCCATCTGGATTCCTGACACCAGAGTGACCATGTGCATGATCTGCACTAGTGAATTCACGCTGACGTGGAGAAGGCACCACTGCCGGGCCTGCGGAAAGGTTGGGAAGAGAACACCCGCCTGTGTCCATTGTGATTATTTAATAGCTCCGGGATGTCCAGTGAGGAAACTGTAACCAGTGTACCCCACCCAACCCCTGCCCCCACCCTCTCCCATTCATTGTCCCACAAGAAAAAAGGTAGCTAGCCAGAGATGACCCTTTGTCTAAATAATTAGGCAGATGGCTGTCTTTTTTTTTTTTTTTTTGGTTTTTGGGCCACACCCGGTGACGCTCAGGGGTTACTCCTGGCTATTTGCTCAGAAGTCGCTCCTGGCTTGGGGGAACCATATGGGAAACCGGGGGATCGAACTGCGGTCCGTCCTAGGTTAGCGCAGGCAAGGCAGGCACCTTACCTCCAGCGCCACCGCCCAGTCCTGCAGATGGCAGTCTTATTAGGGAGCATAGCCCTATCCTGCCCCTAGACTCTATAGAAGTGTCAGTAATAGAAAGTTCTTACTTATGGGGCCCTGGAGATAGCATGGAGGTAAGGCGTTTGCCTTTCATGCAAAAGGTCATTGGTTTGAATCCCGGTGCCCCATATGGTCTCCTGTGCCTGCCAGGAGCAATTTCTGAGCATGGAGCCAGGAGTAACCCCTGAGCACTGCCGGGTGTGACCCAAAAACCAAAAAAAGAAAAAAAAAAAGAAAAGAAAGTTCTTACTTAAAAGACAACTAGTGGGCAGCAGCAATAGCATAGTGGGCAGTGAATTTGCCTTGCATGTGGCTGACCCAGGTTCAGTCCCCAGCATCTCTCCCATATGGTCCCCCTGGGCCTGCCAGAAGTAATTTCTGAAAGCAGAGCCAGGAGCAACCATGAGTGAAATCGGGTGTGGCCCCAAAACCAAGAAAAAAATGACAACCACCTTGACAAATTCACCATGAAATAGACACAGGTCAGAGATATAGCTAAGACACAAGCCTTGCATGTGGCCAACCTGGGTTTGACTTGGGTATGATGTTCTATATGACATTTGAGTACCACTACGAGTCACTCCTGAACACAAAGCCAGGAGTTGCTTCTGTCCACTCCTGGTTAAGGCCCCACTCCAGTCAAGTAAATAATGAAATAGACACAGCTACAGCTGGGTACTATACAGCATGTGCCTATATATTAAAGCATTTAATTATGAAACTATTCCAGTGATTTTTCTATGGCTTTGTGACTTTAATAGTTCAGTGGATAAAATGACCTGGGAATGTTGATGTCAAGATTCAACAAGAGTGTTTAGAGAGTTCTTAGTCTGGGCCACATGCTTGGGCAAGCCACAGCAGTGGTGATTGTCATAGTTACAGCATCAGGAAGAATGACAAGTACAGCTAATGTAAGACTTGCTGCATCCCACCCTTGTGCTGAGCATCTTCCATACATGAATTCTTTTCACATGTTATGGATTAAGTCCTCAGATATGATCCGTGAGTGACCTCTTCACATGTGGTGCCTTGTATCAGTTAACCATATGCCTCAGGTTTATATCTTCAAAAAAAATATGTAAAAAGGTTTTGAAAAAGTCAACAGTGTGACATACTTCATAGTTTGGATATAAAGCTGATTCTAAATGACATAATTCTGATGTGTTTTCAGATTGTATGTCAAGCTTGTTCATCAAATAAGTATGGCTTAAATTACCTGAAAAATCAACCAGCAAGAGTATGTGAACATTGTTTCCATGAGCTACAAAAATTAGGTAATAGTATATAAATGAAGACTTAACTGGGAATTCCTTTATTCCCCAGATGCTTCCAAACTTTTTCTTGACATCTAAGGCACACAAAAGATACAATTGGTGATGATGTTTGGAGGCCAGAGAGATGGTACAGCAGGGCATTTGCCTTGCATGTGACCAATCTGGATTCAATCCCTGGCATCCATATGGTTCCCTGGACCCAACCAAGAGTAATACTTGAGTACAAAACCAGAAGTAAGACCTGAACACTGCCAGGTGTGGCCCCAAAACAAAATAAAGCAAACAGACAAACGTAATTAACAGGTGTGCCTCCTGCCCAATCAAAAATATTGAAATTAATCTCAAAATATTATGTATTTTGCTTTCTTAACTCTCTTTTTCCTTCCTTCCTTCATTTTTTTTTCGGTAATTTTAGGAGAAATTCAACTGAAAATAATTTTATTCTGAAAAATGATTTTGTTAAAAAAAATTAATTGAGGGGCCTGGAAGGATAAAAGGGCTAGAGTATATGCCTTGCAACACGTATATCCCAAGTTTTATCTCCAGCACCACAGGGTTCAGGGATGGCCTTGTTGAGTTTTCCAGTGTGGACAAGTATCTCCGGTTCCCTAAACACTGCTTAGGAACACACACACTCTCTCTCTCTCTCCCTCTCTCTCTCTCTCTCTCTCTCTCTCTCTCTCTCTCTGAACTTAAGGAACACACATATGCCCCCATTAAATAAAACACACTCTCTCTAAACTTAAGGAACACACACATATACCCCCATTAAATAAAACACACACACTCTCTCTTTCTCTGTCTCTCTCTGTCTCTCTGTCTCTCTTTCTCTCTCTCTCAACTTAAGGAACACACACATATGCCCCCATTAAATAAAAAAACTTTAAAGGCTAAAAGAAATCATATTTAAGAAATGTAATTAGACTCAGAAAGATAGTACAGTGGGTGGGATGCATGCCTTGCGTACTGCCAACCTTGATTTTATCCCCAGCATCCCATATGGTCCCCTGCATCTCACCAGGAGTGTTTCCTGAGCTCAGATCCAGGAGAAACCCCAGAGCACAACCAGGCGTGGTAAAAAAATAAACAAAAATAAAACAAAAGTAATTATCAGAGTTAATTAACAGGGTTAATTACTTTTGATACCTAGTAAAGAGGGCCAAATAGATGACTCAGTGAATTTTTTTTTGGTTTTGGGTTTTGGATTTAGGACCCACACCTGGCAATACTAGGAGATATTCCTAATTTGGATTGGGGGTTGGCTATTGGCACTGTACCTTATTGGAATTTAACCGGGGCCCCATGCATTCAAGGTATCTGCCTATCACTGAGCTCCAGTTGGGAAGAGATGAGATCAGCAATTAAATCCTGAATCCTGGGGGCCGGGCGGTGGCGCTGGAGGTAAGGTGCCTGCGCTAACCTAGGAAGGACCTCGGTTCGATCCCCCGGTCCCCATATGGTCCCCCATGCCTGCCAGGAGCGACTTCTGAGCGAATAGCCAGGAGTAACCCCTGAGCGTCACCGGGTGTGGCCCAAAAAAAAAAAAAAAAAAAAAAAAAAACCAAAGGATAAATCCTGAATCCTATAGGATTTCAATTTTTAATCAATAAATGATAGTATCTAAGTTAATAAAAGTAGACAATATGAGATTTTTGAATTCCAATACCAGGCCGGTAGCCTCGCACCAGCATTTCATATGGCCTTTCAACCTGTCAGAAGTGATTTCTGAGTGCAGAGCCAGGAGTAATCCCTGAGCACAGCTGGGTGTGGTCCAAACACACAAACACACATACACACACCAAACAAAAAACAGAATCCATGTACGTAACAAATTGAAAATGTTATTGTCAGTGTACATTTTTTAAGAACATCTTTCTATTCCTTTGCCAATCTTTAGGTTGCCACCCACTTTCTCTTTGGGTGATGTTCAGGGCTTACTTCTAGCTCTGCACTTAGGGATCATTCCTGATAGGGCTCAAGGGACCATATAGGATTCCAGGGATTGAACCTGAACCTGTAGGTGGCATA
>PVKC010032638.1:0-14191 GCA_004027635.1 Crocidura indochinensis | reverse complement strand
AAGTGGGGAAAACCCAGGGTGCCCCATAAGCTCCTCCAAGGATCCCACCAGGAGACCCGGAGGAAAGGGGAGAGGAGGACAGGGGGACCCAGTCCCTACCCACCTACCCTGAGCGGGCTAAGAGGGCCCCGGCACATACGGAGGTCTGCCAGAGGCCCAGGCCCGAGTCGGCCGAGAGTCCCGACCCCAGGAAGGGAGATATAATCTGTTTTTTTTAATCATTTTATTTTTATATTTAGGGTGGAAGTTTTAGAGCACAGACTTGAATGTGCTCATGGTTTATGCCTGGCTCTGTGCTGGTGGTATCCAGGGAACCAAATACGATGGTGGAATTGAATTAGAATTGGCTTCGGACAAGACAAGTCCCTTATTCCCTGCCTATTCTATTTCTCGGGCCCTGATCTAAGAGTTTTTATCTTTACATATTCTAGGGTTGGTCTATCAATTTCTGGCAGAGGGCTGTGGATTTTCAATAGAGATTATTTTGAATTAACAGATTAAAATCGCATTAGTTGATTTATCGATATGTGTAGATTGGAATGCATTAAGCTATCTGTTAAGGTCTTTCACATACTTTGTTTCAGTAACATATTTGATATTTGACGTGCACAGGTCTTGCACGACATTGGCAAACTGCTTCTAAATATTTTACCTTTTTGTATGCCATTGTAAGTAAATTGCCTTCTTCATTTTATTTCATGAATAGTTAACTGCTGCATAGATTTACAATTGATTTGTATATATTGATGCTGCTCTCCTGTGACATTAATGAACTCTATTTAATGTTGGCAGTTTTAAAAAAGTTATTACAGGGACTCTTTAGGATTTTTCATCATGTGGAATCAAGCAGTCTGAAAATAAAGAGTATTTTACTTTCCCCCTATGGTTTGGATAGTTTATATTTTGGATAGTTTATATTTCATATTAAATACTTTTTATATTTTTAACAATTTTAAGTAGAAAGTGAGTTGATAGTATGATTTCTTTGTTACTGCAGGGGTCCTCAAACTTTTTAAACAGGGGCCCAGTTCACTGTCCCTCAGACCATTGGAGGGCCAGACTATAGTAAAAACAAAAATTATGAACAAATTCCTATGCACACTGCATACATCTTATTTTGATGTGAAGAAACAAAATGGGAACAAATACAATATGTGGCCCAAGGGCCGTAGTTTGAGGACCACTGAAGAGAGAACATTAGATCTTTCATCATTTAGTATGATACTTAGGTGGACATTTTTTTCTTTTTTTTTCTTTTGGTTTTTGGGCCACACTCAGCGGTGCTCAGGGGTTACTCCTGGCTGTCTGCTCAGAAATAGCTCCTGGCAGGCACAGGGGACCATATGGGACACCGGGATTCGAATCAACTACCTTTGGTCCTGGAACGGCTGCTTGCAAGGCAAACACCGCTGTGCTATCTCTCTGGGTCCCATTTTTTAAAGTTAATATCTTTAAACATGATTGTAGCTGGTTTTCAGTCATGTAAAGAACATCCCCCTTCACCAGTGCTACATTCCCATCCCCAATGTCCCAAATCTCCCTCCTTCCCACCCCACTCCCGCCTGTACTCTAGACAGGCTTTCTATTTCCCTTATTTATTCACATTGTTATGATTACTCTCAATGTAGTTATTTCTCTAACTGTACTCATCACTCTTTGTGGTGGGCTTCATGAAGTGAGTTGGGACTTCTAGCCCTCCTCTCTTTGTCTCTGAAAATTATTGCAAGAATGTCTTTCATTTTTCTTAAAACCCATAGATGAGTGAGAATATTCTTTGTCTTTCTCTCTCCCTTTGACTTATTTCATTCAGCATAATAGATTCCATGTACATCCATGTATAGGAAAATTTCATGACTTCATCTCTCCTGAAGACTGCATAATATTCCATTGTGTATATGTACCACAGTTTCTATAGCCATTCATCTGCTGAAGGGTATCTTGGTTGTTTCCAGAGTCTTGCTATGGTAAATAGTGCTGCAATGAATATAGGTGTAAGGAAGGGAGTTTTGTAATGCATTTTTGTGTTCCTAGGGTATATCTCTAGGAGTGGTATAGCTGGATCGTATGGGAGCTCAATTTCCAGTTTTTGGAGGAATCTCCATATCGCTTTCCATAAAGATTGGACTAGAGGGCATTCCCACCAGCAGTGGCTAAGAGTTCCTTTCTCTCCACATCCCCGCCAGCACTGCTTGTTCTCATTCTTTGTGATGTGTGCCAGTCTTTGTGGTGTGAGGTGGTACCTCATAGTTATTTTGATTTGTATATCCCTAATGATTAGTGATGTGGAGCACTTTTCATGTGTCTTTTGGCCATTTTGTTTTTTTTTGTTTGTTTGTTTGTTTTTTTGGTTAAATTGCCTGTCCATTTCTTCTCCCCATTTTTTGATGGGATTAGATGCTTTTTTCCCCTGTAAAGTTCTGTCAGTGCCTTGTATATTTTGGATAGTATCCCCTTACCTGATGAATATTGGGTGAATAGTTTCTCCCACTCAGTGGGTGGCTTCTTTCCTTTGAGGTGCAGAAGCTTCTCAGCTTAATATATTCCCATCTGTTAATCTCTGCTTTCACTTGTTTGGAGAGTGCAGTTTCCTCCTTGAAGATGCCGTTAGTTTCAATGTCATGGCGTGTTTTTCCTACGTGTTGTTCTATATACCTTATGGTATCAGGTCTGATATCAAGGTTTTTAACCCATTTGGATTTTACCTTCGTTCATGATATTAGCTGGGGGTCTAAGTTCAATTTTTTGCAAGTGGCTAGCCAGTTGTGTCAACATCACTTGTTGAAGAGGCTTTTCTTGCTCCATTAGGTGGAAGTATTTTTATAGATCTCTTTCATGGCTTAGATAAGCTCCTTTCTTTTTATAGGTTTTCTTTTCTTTTTTTTTTGGGAGGGGGGTCACACCTTATGACGCTCAGGGGTAGCTCCTGGTGTGCACTCATAAATCGCTCCTGGCTTGGAGGACCATATAGGACGCAGGGGATCAAACCATAATCAGTCCTAGGTTAGTATGTGCAAGGCAAACACCCTACCGCTTGTGCCACTGCTCTGACCCATCTATTTATAGTTTTTAAAATGATTTTTTGTGAATGCTTGTTGAATTTTTTAAGTATTTTTCTGTGTCTGTTGGATAGTCATGTGGTCTTTGCTCTTTATTATATTAGCATAGGTCTATATATTAATTAGTGTAAAGATGTTAAGTATACCTTGTACTAAGAGATAAATCCTACATGTTCCATAATTATCTTTCTAGTTCTTGACTTGTTCGGCTAATAATTTTTGGAGAATTTTGCTTCTATATGCATGGGATATTAGTTTATCATGTTATTTTATTGCAGTAGCTTTGTCTAACTTGGGCATCAAGATTATGCTAGCTTTATAGAAAGATTTAGAAATCCTTATATTTCTGAATGACCTAGTCATTTATTAAAAATATTTGATATAAATCATTAATGAAGTCACCTAAGTGTGAAAGAGTTTATTGGTATAAATATTTTTAATTGCTAAATCTATTTTAATAGATTATTTATATTTTATTATTCTTGAGTTAATTTTAATAATTTATATTCTAAGAATTTAAATTTTATTTAAACTATTTAAATTTGCCATAATATTGTTCATACTAATTTTGCCATAATATTGTTCATACTAACCTTTTATAATTTTATAATTATTTCATAAATTCTTTTTTTTTTTTTTTTTTGGTTTTTGGGCCACACCCGGTGACGCTCAGGGGTTACTCCTGGCTATTCGCTCAGAAGTTGCTCCTGGCAGGCACGGGGGACCATATGGGGAACCGGGGGATCGAACTGCGGTCCGTCCTAAGTTACCGCAGGCACCTTATCTCCAGCGCCACCGCCCGGCCCAATATTCATAAATTCTTTTAGAACTTATTTTTTATCATTATATTTTCCCTTTTATCTTGTTCATTCTAGCTGAAAACTTTTAATTGTATTAATCTTTTCAGGGAAAAATACTTTATACTATTGATTTTTTAGTTATTTTACTTTCTCTTTTATTATCACCCATTATTATTTGTATTACTTTCTGTTTTCTTTGTTTTGGGCTTTGATTGCTCTTTACTACTCTCTCTCTCCCTCACTCCCTCTCTCCTTCCCTCACTGCCTTTCTCCTTCCTTCCTTCCTTCCTTCCTTCCTTCCTTCCTTCCTTCCTTCCTTCCTTCCTTTCTTCCTTCCTTCCTTCCTTTCTTCCTTCTTTCCTTCCTTTTCTTTTCTTTTACAAGGAACTATATGAGGTTCTGAGATTGAACCTGGGTTAGCCACATGCAAGACAAGAACTCTACCTGCTGTACTATCACTCTGGCTCTAAAATAAGGCATTTAAAGTTGTACCTTTTCCAGTTTTACTCAATCAAAAAACTTGGTTAATTTAAAGTATAATATTTAATCTGCAAATGGCAGAGAATTTTCCTATTTTATTTCTGTTGTTGATCCTAATTTAGTTGTTTGGGATTGGATTAATCTTTCCTCCTAGCACATTTTATATTCTTTCAGGGTTCTGGTGACCATCACTTCTCAGAAGGACTTAATTCTTTTGCTTATTTGATTTTTTTCTACACTTAATGGTGCTCATTGGTACTAGAGGGTGCTCCTTGCTCTGCTTGTGGGGGGACAAAGTGGTACAAAATCTGTACAAACCTGTTGAATTATTTCTTTAGACCTAGAATTAGTTCTTACAGCATTTTAATTTTATTCTTCTCTTGCTGCTATCAACCTTGCCATTTACTTTTTAACTGCTTATATTTGATGTATTTAGGTAGAGATCTAATTATATTTGTACTCCTTTGAAGTTATAGAACTTTTTGAATCTGCGATCAACATCTACCATCAAATTTGGAAAATGTCTGACCAACATTTTTCCAAATGTTTCTGTATTTCTCCCTTACATGCACTTCTTTTTGAGATTCTCTTGCCTTCAGTGAAGTCTTTAGCCTTCTCCCCTTCCTCTTTGTAGACTTTAGATGATTAATTTCTATTAACTTCACTGCTTCATTATTATGCTTTCTCAAATATGATGTTAAACCTACCAGTGAACTATGTTACTATTGAAAAAAATTTCCTCTTGCTTTCTTTTTTGGTCAATTCTGTTTTCCACTTTATTTCTTTAGAAAGCATAATTTATAGGCTTATTGATAAGTTCAATTTGATAAGGCTCTGTCATCATACCTTTTCTTAATTTTAATTTTCTCTTAGTTTTAGAGCATATTTTTATTAGCTGCTTTCAGTTCTTTTTTTTTTTTTTGGTTACATTTCTCAGCCTAGAGAGAGTTATATTATATTATATCATATTATATTATTATTAATTATTATTAATTTTTGTAATAATCATATTACATTATATTAGTTTATATTAATTTATTTTACTCTGATTTTTCTATTCCTTTGTTTCTTAACTGTTTTGTAATATTTTATTGGAACCTAAACTTTCTGTAAGAACATTAAATTCTTTTTTCATCTCTGGAGCTATTTTCATTTTTTTTTTTTTTCATTGACTTGCCTGGTCTTATTCTGTAGAGTATCACTTTTCTTCAGTATGTGACAGCTAATGTCTTTACAAAATTTTCTCTTTTGTTCTTGCTTTTATTTCTAAGCTCGACTTTTTACCCTTTCTCCTGTATTCAAGTTACAGAAATAGCTTACTAATTGATCAGAGGTTGCGCTCAAACACACAAAGTCAGTAATATTACTACTCTTTGCTGATGGGTCTCTGTGTGGATTGGAACACATTTAAAGTGCAGAGAGTTTACAAACTGGCCTCTGCTCTTACTTTCTATTTGTGTGTGTTTTTTTCTTCCAGAGACACAGCTCTCACATTCATTCATTCAGGAATATGTAAAGGACTTAGAATCTTCTCTAGCTTTTTCAGCTCAGCTTTCACCATGTGTGCAACCTTGAGTTGCCATATATCTAGGGATATATTGGAACTTCTCCAGGACCAGTTACATCTTTAGCTCCCTAGATATCCCTGTCAAATCTCTGGCTATGCTTCCAACCTATGCTTGTCCTAACCAATACTATAACGTCAGATTAACCGTGACATTGATCTTCTCCATTTGTTTACAGATGCAATCATTACTCAATCCCATTTTATCTGGGACATGGGACTTTTTCCATGCTTCAGTCCAAAACAGGTCAGCCTTTTCTGAAAGAAAATCTTTTGACTTGCACTGATCGATTTACTGAACTCAAGGACTTCAAGGAGGTTGGAGGCTGCCTCTGGCTAAGCCTTTCTAGGAGCCCACCTGTCTTCACCATGGTGTTCTTGAATGAATACTTCTTTCACTTCCTGTCTCACTTGCTCTCTCTTCTCTCTGCATGATTTTGATCAGGTCCCAGTGTCTCAAAGTTTTTGTTTATTAAAAATATATTGGCCAGTTTTGTAGGCCTTTTTGTCTTTTTGGTTGAGGATTGGGAGGGGGACAATTTGCTAAGCTCCTCTCTCTGCCATTCTCAAATTCTTTTCTCTTCCATATAATTGTATGCTATTACCTCTCCATTGAGAACTGCTTTACTTCTACTGTTGGTCAGAGGTCAAACTATTATCATGTATGTGTGCATGTGTGTTTGTACCATATCTTGGGGGTAATTAATGCCTACTCCTGCTCTGTGTTCAGGGATCACTTTTTGAGCTTCTCAGAGGACTATCTGTAGTGACATGAATTAAACACAGGCCAGTCTCAAGCAAAGTAAGTCTTTTCCCCTATTCTATCTCACCAGTTTGGTTCCATCATGTTTTATCCAGTAGATACACAGTTATCAATCTCTTTATTCAATTTTTAAAGTTGATGGGAATGATTAAAATAAAAACAGAAAATAAAAGTGTACTTCATTCATCTTAGCCACATGATGTCCTCATCCTGTGGTATCTTTACTTATTTCCTCCCCTTGAAACTATCATATGCAGAACCCGGTTCTAATTTAGCCTTTCACCAATTCTGGAAAGACCCCATGTTGAGACAAAATATGGTTTTCCTGCTTAAGTTAGCCAGAGTCTATTTCCGTTGCTTGCAAAAAAAAAAATCTGACTGATCTAGTTTTTCAGAGGATGTACAGAAGGGAATCTCTAAAGACTCTAGATAAGAGACCAATTGTTCATTTGACAGTTTTAGGGATTGCTACAATACACTTGTGCCTGTAGGATGCTCCTGAGCAGGATGGTATGTTGTGTGCCTGATGAGATCCCACTGGAGAGGCCAAGAATGCACCTGTCACCGGCTACAAAAAAGATCTAATTTTTATCCATTTCATCTGGAGAACCATCTGGGATGGGAGTCGTAGTAATAATAAGAAATCATTGTCACCATATTTCTTCATAGATAGTAGTTTTTTTTTCTGTTGTTTTTGTTAAAAATCAGATTTTCGAGTTTCTTTGGTAAAAAAAAAATAAACAGTCAACAGTAGTTATTAAGGCTATTTAGGGCATATGACACAGGACCGGGACTAATCCCAATAATGTGGCAAAGAGAGACTTGGCTACCATTAGTCATTTCTGCCGGAGCAGCATGGTGGGAGGAAGCCCCAGAAAGTGCCATTGTAGTAAAAAGTCTACTGAAAACCAAAAGTTTGTCAATACTTATTATCAACCTGCATGAAAATTTGGAGTTCTGATTGATTGGGAGTGAGAATCAGGCTGTGGGTGCTAAGTAAGCAATCTGTGATATTAAGAGTAATAGTAGAGACATATCATGATGAATAGAGAGCAATAGTCTACTATCTTATTCTTCCTAGAGCTCTCAAGGTTCTCTTTAGATTAGTATCAAGCACTTTGCATGATAGACTAATAAGAACATATTCCAAGGAGAATGATTGAAATGACAAACTGACTTTAACTACCAGTGTAAAGAAATAGAGAGCATTTTGTATGGGTGGGGAGAGGTATAAATAGAGAAGGGAAGGTCTGATAGTCATTTTTTTTAAATACAGAATTGGAATGGAGAAATTGTATCAAGAGTAGGACACTTGCCTTGCTTATAGCGAACCTGGGTTTGATCTCTGGCACCCTGTATGGTTCCCTGAACCTAACAATGAGTGATTCCTGAGTGCAGAGCAAGGAGTAAGCCATAAGAACATCCAGCTGTGGTACCAACACAAAACAAAGAAACATACAGGACTGACCTATGAAAGATGCTTAAATGTATTCTCTCTTACTTCAGTGACAGATATAAGATGAATGGACTAAAGCTACATTCATATTTTTATTCTATCAAATGTGTCCAATAGAGACATTTTAATTCTATATGAAACAATTAAATCTATCTTCCCAGAGATGATCTGAAAATGACTTTTCAACACATAATTCCTGTAAAAGACTGTCTCATACTGAATTCCAATGATAATAATGTAAAACTATAAAGACTTGATGAGTAGCAGGTTGGTGATGGATGGATGTCTTGTCCCAGATGTTTATGAAACATTTTATTTACTAATATTTTAAAGCCTAAACTTAGCAACTTTAGAAACAATTGCAATGGTATTAATAATAATTTTTGGGCCCGGGAGATAGCATGGAGGTAAGGCGCTTGCCTTTCATGCAAAAGGTCATCGGTTCGAATCCCAGTGCCCCATATGGTCCCCCGTGCCTGCCAGGAGCAATTTCTGAGCATGGAGCCAGGAGTAACCCCTGAGCACTGCCGAGTGTGACCCAAAAACCAAAAAGAAAATAATAATAAGTATTAACTTCCTCTATTGAAGTTCATACAGCACATATTTATATGTATAAACAAAATATGCTTGTCATGAGCATTTGCTTGCTTAGTGATGTTTAAGAGTGTTTAAAGAAAATTTGTGAAACAATGTGCAAAAGTTCAGAAAACTAGAAGAAGATAAACTAATCAAACCTTAGAAAAGAGGTCAAACTGTTGACAAGTGAGAAGCTAACAGTGAACCTGGAGGAAAGGGTGGGAATTTGAAGAGAAAGGGCTCTACAACTGTCAGTTAGATGGAGCAAAGAATAACCCATCAACTGTAAATGAAAGCAAATGGGAACACATAGAAGACGTTGTTAGAACTGTGTGCACTACATTGAAACTGGATGTAGCAACCATTGAACCATTTAGAAGCATATCCATGTAAATTCGAGTTCTATATACAGTTGTCTCTTTTTTTCCAGATTTACTCATTTCTCACAGTGAATTTAATTTGATATAGTACCTACATATACAGTGGGCTTCAATGATTTATACCTGGGACTTCCATAATAAATTAAATGTTACTTCTATGACAAAGTTTATCAGAAAACTACAGGAGGAAAAACAGGAATATAGTCAATTTATACAACACCTTTGGGCACATTAGAAAAAGATTTCATGCTGGGCAGGTGTAGCCCTATAGATGAACTATGTAGAAAGTAGAACATGGACTAGACTATAATTTTCTCACACCCTTTGCTTAGTGTGTTTGTTCAGGGAATAACTCTACCCATGGAATTGATAGTTTTGATGTGATGTGTTTCTTCAGCGTTCTGACACCCCCCAGCCTCGAACATACTACCATGTGGTTCTCTTTCTGACCCAGAGTTTTTGACTATATAGGTGTTCAGAATGTTGAAACTGGCCCAGAGACCACACTTTGGCTGGGGTTCAATAACCTTAAAGCAGTGGATAATTTTTCAGAAAAGATGTTTATATATTTATATAATTATATGCACTTTCATTTTCTGGAATTAATTTTTAATGAACATATCAAGATTCATGTTAGTGCCACTGAAATATAAAGATCTAGTTGTGTTTATATCTTAGAAATTGACTCATAAATTGAGATTTCTTAAATATATCGATCAAGACAAATTTGGAAAGAAGTAATCAATATTTGAAAAGATTGATTGGGAATTCTCCACTATTTCCAGTTTATTTCTAACCAATCTAGATTGAAAAGAAAGGAAATACACAATACATATGCAGTAGAGATGAGGTTACCTAGTGAAATTTCCCCAATTATGGATTTGAATCTTGCCTATATCATTTATATGTTATATGGCTTGGGTCTTAATGTCTCTGATATCTAGTATCACATTTGAAAATGAAGACTAACATCTATTTTTGTTTTGTTTTGGGTCACACCCAGCAGCGCTCAGGGGTTATTCCTGGCTTTATGCTCAGAAATCACTCCTGGCAGGCTCAGGGGACCATATGGGATGACAGGATTCGAACCACCATCCCTCTGCATACAAGGCAAACACACTACCTTCATGCTATCTCTCCGGCCTCAACTAGTATCTATTTTTAAGGTCGTTGAGAGGAAGTAAAGTAACATGAATATTGTAAACTTTCAATGTTAATTGTATCAATCTAGAGGTATATCAGAATTCCATATAATTAGGCTACTTTTGAGAGGCATAGTGGCAATCAAGTAATAAAGATTTAATTCAGGTTGCTAATATTCTCCTTGGATAATTTCTTAAAATGACTGGAATACAAGAGAAGAATTGTGTCATATAAAAAGAAAGCATCAGACAGATAAGATGGAATTAAACCAAGTGGGAAGGGTTCTACAGTCACTACTATGGAGTTTGGGGATCAGGATAATAAGACTTTACAATACATATACAAGTATAGGTTTTAAAGTTGTGATTTTTTTTTTTGGTTTTTGGGTCACACCCGGCAGCACTCAGGGGTCACTCCTGGCTCCATGCTCAGAAATTGCTCCTGGCAGGCACAGGGGATCATATGGGGCACTGGGATTTTAACCGATGACCTTTTGCATGAAAGGCAAACACCTTACCTCCATGCTATCTCCCGGGCCCCAAGTTGTGATGTTTTAAAATGTGTTTTAAAGTTACAATACTGAGTACCAGGTTGGTGAAGTTGTAATAAAACTGCTGTACTCATAAGTTTGGTAAATTGATCATTTTTAGGAAGGTAATTCCACAGAATTTGAAGTAATTAAAGCACTTATATTTTTACCTAGTTAGTCTTCTTTGAAAACTTGTTTTGTAAAACTTTATTTAAACACCCTCGTTTGCAAAGTTGTTCATAATACAGTTGGATCAGATATTCAGTGTTCCAACACCAATTCTATCATCAATGTGGCCTTTCTTCCAACGATGTCCAGTTTCCCATTGATCCACGAAGTCCCAGTAGCAGGCACAAAATAGTTTATGTTGCTTATTACAACATCCAAAAAAAACATTAAATTACCTTGCACTAATAATTCCCTTTGTAGTGAGGATTATTTCTGAAAATAATAAGATGGTACATGCATGCTGGCTCTCTGAGCTTCTTGCACCCATTAGCTGTGGTGTCAACACACTTGGCTGCCAAGCTCATTATTTTGGTGGCTTTTCAGACCTATCCTCCAAACCTGTCCCCTTAGCAGGCACAAAAATTAGTTTACTTTGTATTAGTTGCTACCACAAGGAATTATCAGAAAATAGATCAATAAAATTAACTTATGATCATTGTTATATCTTACAATATTATGAAGGTCATGGAGTATTTGCTGAAATAGTTATTTGAATCCTCTGTGTTATTTCCTCTCATTTAGCTGGTAGTCTTCTACATAAACTTCCCATCAAATGGCTGTATTCCTACTGGGCTGTAACTATGAAATTTGGAGGTGTTGAAAGGTCACATATGCTGCAGGGCCTAAATAGTACTGCATCCTTGAACCCTCATATTGAACCAATAGCCTGGTTGGCTAAAAATTGTTAGAAGGTCTCCTGAGCATCATTTAGAAAATACCCTCACCACCCCACTCAAAGCAAAAAAAATTCAAAAGGAAGACATTGTAAAAGGTTTCTAGACTAGAAAACCCTTGGATTATTTTGGAAGATCTTATCTATAGAGGGTATGAAAGCTCTGTATTTTTCCCACATTTTATCCTATATGTCCCTTAAATCTGATGTTTGATTCATATCTTTTATGCATCCTTTAGTGCCCTTGATGCACTGACTATCCAATGACTGTTGGTAGAGACCTTTGAATGGGTCCTTATATTGCCTTTTAATTAGATGTCTCTCAAGTGGTTCCTTCGGTTTTCATATTAAATGTGTTTCCCCATTGCCACCTCATTTGGCTTTCCCCCTCCCCTTGGGGGTGGGCTTTGTTTATTCTAATAAAGGCTACTCAGGTAGCCTGGAAAAGGGGTTTTGTGAATTACTTCTATACAAGGTTCTAGCAAATAAATCAAGTGTGATGAGGGTGTCCTAGAAACTTCAGATATATAACTAGGTGGTCAGAAACACAGGTGACAATCTGCACTTGCAATAAAAGTGAAGTCTAAGAAGGAGGTTGTAGGTATTTCCATTCTATAGATGCTTGAATAGAGGACCGTGTGCACTTTGGACTTATGGCCAGTTTGGAAAGTGGAAAGCAGTTTGGAGACTTTGAGATGTAAAATTTTATGGTATTTTTGGGTAGATAATGTTAGAATTGAGCTGAGTTCAGGAAGTTGCTGCTGGTTTCTGAAGGTTGCTTGTTAGCATGGAGAAGCCTCCATATAAACACCCTCTTTAAAAATCAGTTCCAGAACTACAAATGCTCAAGTGTTTTTCCTCTTTAAAATTTCAGAAAAGTTGTGAAAGATTAGCATTACTTCTTATTTAATGTGTTTAGCAGAATTTACTAGTAAAATTATTTGGTCCTAAGCTTTTCTTTGTTTGCAGATTTTTCTTGTTCTTCTTGCTGTTTTTGTTGTTGTTTGGACCACACTTGGTAGTGCTCAGGGGTTACTTCTGGTCTGCCCTCAGAGTCATTCCTGGCTGTGCTTGGGGGACCATGCTGGGGATGAAAACTATATTGGCTGCATGCAAAATATCCAAAATAAATGCCTACATGCTGTGCTATCTCTCTAGCCCCAAGTTGGGAGATTTTTTTTTAAATTATGTTCTCAACTTCTTAACTTGTATATTTGTTAATATTTTATAGTTCTTCATGTTTGCCTTGGCAAGTAGAAATTTATCCATGTTTTGTTGGCTATCTGATTTTTAGCCTATGATTACCCACAGTTGTTGCATAAATTCTCTATATTCTGTAGTATCAATAATAACAATTTTATTTAAAATTTATCTGTCTTCTTACTTTAATTCTGGTAGAAAATGTTCAGCATTTTTTCATATGAGACCTCTGAAGTCATGTGCTCTGGTTCTGATACATGATGGCATAGACACATGGGCTTTCATCACAGCTCATCTACCTGTATTGCAGTGCCAGTAAATAATGCTATAAATACCCAAATGATCTGTGGTAAAGTAAAGATGACACACTTCTTTTTTATCTCCTAAAACACTTAAAAAACCCTCTGAAAATGTCATCTATTTCAGGATAAAGCTATTTATCTCGTTCAGATCTAGTTGCAGACTGAAGAGGGTAAGGGATAGAATAGCCACAATAGAGACCTTATTTTAAAAAGAGAAGGCTGGGAAATTGTGGATAGTTATTAGGTCTTAGAAAACTGAGCTAGACAGCATGTCAGTAGTTCTTGATTAGGGTTTCAGGTGGTTTCTTAAGAATTGCTCTCCATGATCTTAGATTCCATGGCTGGGTTCTTGGTTTTTCCCTCTGAATTATTCTTTCTCACCCATAATAAATATCTTGTACTTAAAGCTAAGTAACTCATTCTGTGTTATTTCTCACCAAAATTGGGGGATCCGGAGATCTTCTTTCAGTTCATTTTTTTTCCCCAGGGGAGAGCGCGAAAGCAATCCCCTATTACCACAAATTATGCAGTTAAGTTTCCCACATTTGGGGAAATCGCAGGGGTCAGCACATCGGAGTGCAATGGATAAGTCTCGCCGTGGGGAAACCACCTTCGTGATCATGGTATCTCTCCTGCCAGGTAAGTATTCAGTTCATTCTTCTCTCCTTTTCAATTCATTATGATATTGCTTCTGCCACCATAATTCTCATGAAGTTTTATAGGTTTTTATTAATCTTATTGTAGGTTTTTTTTGGGGGGGGCAACACCTAGCAGTCCTCAGGGGTTACTCCTGGCTGTCTGCTCAGAAATAGCTCCTAGCAGGCACGGGGGACCATATGGGACACCGGGATTCGAACCAACCACCTTTGGTCCTGGATCGGCTGCTTGCAAGGCAAACACCGCTGTGCTATCTCTCCGGGCCAGATTATTTTTATTAGACAGAACTCACCAGGAATCTTTGAGACAGGTCCTTTCTTCCATCTTAGACTTCCTAAAAGACTAAGGCAATCTTTTCAGAATTCTAGATACTTAAGAGGTAGG
>PVKC010032637.1:0-14192 GCA_004027635.1 Crocidura indochinensis | reverse complement strand
CATGCTGAGTGAAATAAGTCAGAGAGAGAGAGAGAGAGAGAGAGAGAAACGCAGAATGGGTTTTAAGAAAAATGAAAGACATTCTTGCAATAATAATAAAGTTCAGACACAAAAGAGAAAAGAGCTGGAAGTTCCAGCTCACCTCATGAAGCTCACCACAAAGAGTGATGAGTTTAGTTAGAGAAATAACTACATTGTGAACTGTCCTAATAATGAGAATGTATGAGGGAAATGGAGAGCCTGTCCAGCGTACAGGCGGGGGGTGGTTGGGAGGAGGGAGTTTTGGGACAATGGTGATGGGAACGTTACACTGGTGATGGGTGGTGCTCTTTACATGACTGAAACCCAAACACAATAATGTATGTAATCAAGGTGTTAAAATAAAAAATAAAGAATTGTTATTCACTTTTGGTCACAATAAAAATTATTTAAAAAAAAAAGAAAGAATACTCTTTGTCACAACAGATATAGCCTAAAGGACACACATTAACTTGGTGCCCGGTAAAATATTGTGCTATCCTGATGACATCATGCCAATTAGACTTGCTTAGCATTGTTCCTACATTAGGTTCATAGTGCTTTTGAAGCCATTGAGAACCATGAAGGGCAAGTGAGATAGCTCTGTTCTCTCAAGCCCACAGCAACTCAGAGTGCCAATTCATCTCATAGGCATAGGTCAGGCACTGTGGTGGAAGACAAGGAAGATGGTTATTGGTCATGGACTTGAGACAACTTCTGAAAATGTAGTTGTTCCTTTAATATTCATGGAAATGTAGTTTTCCCCTCTAGCACTTTATGTTTCACATATTTTGTAGGAACTTCTCCCAGCTACCACCTTGAAGACTCTGTGATCACTTACCTCTAACAAAGACTACTAGTAGATCTGAGGATGCCCCATCTCTTAGGCCCATTTCATTTCTACAGTTAAGAGTTGAGTCAAAGTGGCACCTGATACAAGATACCTTACACATTCTACCTAAAGTTTTATTGTTTTCTGCTCTGCTTTGTAAATCAGGAGGGTGAAAAGAGAACAACTCTAGAGCAAATATGTGTCAATAAGTAGCAACGAGATGCTTCTTTGTGCCCCAGAAAACAGATCTTAGTTCTATCCCCTCGGAAGCTGGCTAGCAGGGAAATGCCCTCTTGCTCATAAAGGCAGTCACCCCACTCATGTACCTCTGAGTTTGTTTCCTTCTCTTCATGTTTCCCCCTAAACCTCTTTCACTAGTCCTAGATCACTAGATCCATGGAATCCTGTCCTAAATTAGTCATGTTAAAGTCATGCTCTCAACTTCTTACAGAGAATAGCGGGACAGAGTAAAGAAATCTGATGAAAACTTTGTGGGACCTTAATACCAATGGAGGGATTGGTGTAGCAATCCACAGGTAAATTATAATTTCACTAGGACAGAAAAACTGACTTGGAAAATTGTACATGTTTGTAATATTACTAAGCTACAAATTGACCTGAAAAAATATTTATTCCTTTATGACATGGCTAAATTTCTGGATTACCCTGATGTTTGCTTTGTTTGTGTGTTTGTTTGGAGGTACACCCAATGACACTCAGTGGTTACTCCTGGCTCTGCACTTAGAAATTGTTCCTGGCTTTGGGGGACCATATGGGATGCTGGGGATTGAACCTAGGTTCATACGGGGTCCGTACATGCAAGGCAAATGCCTACCGCAGTGCTATCGCTCCAGCCCCTGATGTTTGTTTTTAAAAAGATTACTTAGGCCCAAGAGGATAAGGTGGGTAAGGTGTGTGTGCCTTGCACATGACTGATCCAGGTTGGATCGTTAACACCACAGAGTCTCCTGAGCCCACTGGGAGTGATTCTTGAGTAAGGAATCAGGAATAAGTTCTGAGTACTGTTGGGTATGGATCCCCCCAAATTAGAAAAAAAAATAATAATAAGGGTCCTTATTATATGAGCTTTCTTTAGTAAAATTTTTGTTACTTAGAACAAAAAATATTCTGATAAGCAAGTTCCCAGGAGAATAGTATAAAGAACATTAAATGGAGTAGAAATATAAATATTGCAGTGAAAATATATTTAAGAAAAAACATCTCAAGTTTAAAAAAAGTGAGGTGTGGAACTGTATTCCAAATCAGGCATCAAATTATTGTGTGTTGGCTTTGCTTAGTGATGGAATCTGAGAGCACTGGGCTCTCACTGACATAGGCTGTTCATCTAGGCCGCTTATCCTTTTGATCTTTTTCTTACTCAAGCTCAGGTAGACTTTTTTTTTTTTAATTTACATGTATATAAAACAGGAAAAACTAAGGTTAACTGGAAAGTTAACTGGAAAGTTATTGGGATAACTGAACATATTTTACAAAGACAATCTTAATAATAGATATTAGCTTACTGTTTATAGTTTTATTTCTAATTTCTTATTATTTTTTATATATTTTATTTAAGCACCTTGATTACATACATGATTGTGTTTGGGTTTCAGTCACACCACCCATCACCAGTGCAAAGTTCCCATCACCATTGTCCCAAATCTCCCTCCTCCCCACCCAACCCTCGCCTGTACTCTAGACAGGCTTTCCATTGCCCTCATACATTCTCATTATTAGGACAGTTCAAAATGTAGTTATTTCTCTAACTAAACTCATCACTCTTTGTGGTGAGCTTCATGAGGTGAGCTGGAACTTCCAGCTCTTTTCTCTTTTGTGTCTAAAATTTATTATTGCGGGCCCGGGAGATAGCATGGAGTAAGGCGTTTGCCTTTCATGCAAAAGGTCATCGGTTCAAATCCCGGTGCCCCATATGGTCCCCCGTGCTTGCCAGGAGCAATTTTTGAGCATGGAGCCAGGAGTAACCCCTGAGCACTGCTGGGTGTGACCCAAAAACCAAAAAAAATTATTATTGCAAGAACATGTTTCATTTTTCTTAAAACCTGTAGGTGAGTGAGACCATTCTGCGTTTTTCTCTCTGACTTAATTCACTTAGCATAATAGATTCCATGTACATCCATGTATAGGAAAATTTCATGACTTCATCTTTCCTGACAGCTGCATAATATTCTATTGTGTATATGTACCACAGTTTCTTTAGCCATTTGTCTGTTGAAGGGCATCTTGGTTGTTTCCAGAGTCTTGCTAAGGTAAATAGTGCTGCAATGAATATAGGTGTAAGGAAGGGTTTTTTTTTTTATTGTATTTTTGTATTCCTAGGGAATATTCCTAGGAGTGGTATAGCTGGATCGTATGGGAGCTCCATATCCAGTTTTTTTTTAAATTTTTTTTTTCGGTTTTTGGGTCACACTGGGCGATGCTCAGGGGTTATTCCTGGCTATTCGCTCAGAAGTCGCTCCTGGCAGGCACGGGGGACCATATGGGGAACTGTGGGATTGAACCGCAGTCCGTCCTAGGTTAGCACAAGGCAAGGCAGGCACCTTACCTGCAGCGCCACCACCCGGCCCCCCCATTTCCAGTTTTTGGAGGAATTTCCATATCGCTTTCCATAAAGGTTGAACTACATGGCATTCCCACCAGCAGTGGATAAGAGTCCCTTTCTCTCCACATCCCCGTCAACACTGTTTGTTCTCATTCTTTGTGATGTGTGCCAATCTCTGTGGTGTGAAGTGGTACCTCATAGTTGTTTTGATTTGCATCTCCCTGATGACTGTGATGTGGAGCATTTTTTCATGTGTGTTTTGGCCAGTTGTATTTCTTCTTTGTCAAAGTTTCTGTCCATTTCTTCTCCCCATTTTTTGATGGGATTAGATGTTTTTTTCCTTGTAAAGTTCTGTCAGTGTCTTGTATATTTTGGAGATTAGCCCCTTATCTGATGGGTATTGGGTGAATAGTTTCTCCCACTCAGTGGGTTGCTCTTGTATCCTGGATGCTATTTCCTTTGAGGTGCAGAAGCTTCTCAGTTTAACATATTCCCATCTGTTAATCTCTGCTTTCACTTGTTTGGAAAGTGCAGTTTCCTCCTTGAATATGCCTGTAGTCTCAATGTCCTGGAGTGTTTTGCCTATGTGTTGTTCTATATATATAAGATATATATATATTCTATATATCTGATATCGAGGTCTTTAATCCATTTGAATTTTACCTTTGTACATGATGTTAGCTGTTTGTCTAAGTTCAATTTTTTGCAAGTGGCTAGCCAGTTGTGCCAATACCACTTGTTGAAGAGGCTTTCTTTGAGGTATCATAGATGCAATAGTGTTAACATTTATGATTTTATGTCAAACATTGAAGGAAATGTTCAATTTTTTTTTTTTGGTTTTCTGGGTCACACCTGGTAGTGCTCAGGGGTCACTCCTGGCTCCATGCTCAGAAATTGCTCCTGGCAGGCACGGGGGACCATATGGGGCACTGGGATTCGAACCGATGACCTTTTGCATGAAAGGCAAACACCTTACCTCCATGCTATCTCCCGGGCCCCAATGTTCAATTATTTTTAATAGAAATTCTTATTTAAAAGGAAACAAAAATTGTTAACTGTCTAGAGAGACAGTTATTCAAATAGAATTCTGTAGGTAGGTATTGGGATATAGCAACAGAATGCTGAAGACTCAAATTAATTAAGGCCCTCAATTCAAATAAATTATTTTAGTTTAATTTTATTTTCATCATAGGGTATATTTAGTTATTCTGCTTTCTTCTCTCTCTCTCTGTATCTCTGTCTCTGTCTCTGTCTCTGTCTCTGTCTCTCTCTCTCTCTCTCTCTCTCTCTCTCTCTCTCTCTCTCTCTCTCTCTGCCACACCTGGTGGCGCATAGGGTTTACTCCTAGCTCTATGATCAGAAAATCTTCCTGGCAGGCTGAGGGGACCATATGAGATGCTGGAGATCTAATCTGGGTCGGTCCCGGATCAGCCACTTGCAAGGGAAATGCCCTACCGCTGTGCATTCTTTCTTCTTTCCTTTGTTTGTTTGTTCCTTCCTTTTCTTTCCCTTTTTTTCTTTCCATTTATTTCTTTATGTCTTATTTTTTGGGTCACACCAAATCATGCTCAGGGGTTACTCCTAGCTCTGAACTTCGGAATCACTCCTGGTGGTCACAGAGGACCATATGTGATGCCAAGGATCCAACTGGGGTTGGCCACATCAAGATACACACCCTTCTCACTGTATTGTATCATTCTAGCTCCTAGCTATGCTGCTGTCTAAGTAAAGCTTGAAAGAATATGATGTATACAAGAGAATTACTAGAATACAAGATACTGCAACTTCAACAGTTTAACTCCTCTTATCTCTGAAAGAGACAGTATATCAAGGATTTCCTTGGTTGTTAGGGCTGTGCCCTGTCTCATTTACTATGTGCATTAATCATTTTGAAGTGGGAAAGTGAGCACATTCTAAAAAAGTCTTCCCTAGTATATACCAGTACAATTTGCCTGTCTAAGAATGATCTAGGTAACAATAATAAACAATATTGAGAAGATTAAGAAAAACATATGTTTTTTTTTTTTTTTTTTTTGCAGTGCTGGGAATCAAATATAGAGCTTCAACCCAATATATCTTTTTTTTTTTTTTTGGGTCACACCCAGCAGTGCTCAAGGATTACTTCTGGCTCTATGTTCAGAAATCGCTCCTGGCAGGCTCGGGGGACCATCTGGGATACTGGGATCGAACCACCGTCCTTCTGCATGCAAGGCAAACTCCTTACCTCCATGCTACCTCTCTGGCCCTCAACCCAATATATTTTGGTGTCCTTTTCTTTTCTCGCTGTCCATTACTGGGAAGAGCTGTCTGGAAGGTGGTGAGAGATGGAAAGTTGTGAAATAGATCCCCACGTGCTATATTTCCTACCCTGGGTGAATGGGTCCGGAGCAGAGTAGCCATGAAGAATGAATAAACCAACCCAGTCAGGAGAGAATTCTAGAGTCCGTGACTTTTTGCCTCATGGTATCTCTCCAGCCCACCAAGCTGACCTTTCTTTTATTTTACCAGTACAAATTCAACTGGGAGGGAGAGGATCAAGTGAGATCCAGGTGGACTTGTATGTCAAAAGGGTTGGTGAAAAGAAAGAGGAATTTGGGGAATGCCTTTGCTCTGAGCAAAATCAGAGTGTAAACTAGCAGTGAGTAAACTATGATTGGAGAGAAAGTGAATGTTCTAGGGCTACTCATGAGGTCTTGAAGTGATCTGATCATGGAAGATATTTCCTGATGAAATGAAGTCATTCTCGATGGAGTGACAAATGAGCAAACAACAGCAAAGGGAACTTCAGGGTTTTCAAATGAAGGCTCTGTCCTGCCTCAGCTGAACTTGATCTCCCAGGCCTCACCTCCTTAAAGTGAAAGGATGAAATTCTCTGTTATCTGATGAAAATTATGAGTGAAATGAAACTGAACTCAGAGATGGAAGAAAGAATGAAAGAACATCCCAGTATTCTTCTCGGAAAGATCTAAGGAAGCTGAAATGGATTAAGCAGTGCCTGGGGACATGATTCAGTTCCTTACCCCTTGCGCCACTGTTCCGGCTCCAAAATTGTTGTGATTTTTATCTTTTCCCCCAGGAGACATTAATGATATCAAGTTTTGTCCGATATAAGTTTATATGTGTTTGCCTTTTTACTTTATTTTTCATAAATTAAACAAATAATTCTGGTTTAATTATTTTGAGAATGCAATATACTATGTATTTTGTTTAATAATGATATTCTTGCCTTTCTGAAGTTTATTATTATGAATCATTTAAACAGTATAAAAGTACATAGAATAAGTTATTTATGTAATGGACATAAGTTAAAAAAAATGTCGGGGCCGGGCGGTGGCGCTGGAGGTAAGGTGCCTGCGCTAACCTAGGACGGACCTCGGTTCAATCCCCCGGTTCCCCATATGGTCCCCCATGCCTGCCAGGAGCGACTTCTGAGCGAATAGCCAGGAGTAACCCCTGAGCGTCACCGGGTGTGGCCCAAAAACCAAAAAAAAAAATAAATAAATAAAAAAAATAAAAAAATAAAAAATGTGGATTTTTACTTTATATTACCTAGATTTGAGCAATCTTTCTTTTAGCATCATGAACTTACTTGAAAAGATAATTAAAGCCAGATATTCACCAGAAAAAATATACACATATGCATAGAAAAAAGATTTTCCTTACTACTGTCTTAGTTTGTTCAATATCATCCTGTGGTCATTCCATTTATCTTCACTTATGTATCCAACTTGCATGTGCTTAGAATTCCCTTTAGTCTATAGGTGCTTTAAAGTTGAATACTGTAGAGGGAGGCTCAAAGGGGAAGAATAAACCTGAGTTTTATTGCTTGGCTTTGCCTCATTCTGAGTGGGCTTGCCTCACCCTGAGTTATCTCCAAATAGCAGCCAAATAGGGATGTTAGAAGGATGTGGTAGGTTTGGCCAAGAGGCGTCCTCTTCTTCCTCAAAATATTTTTTGGTCAAAGTGAAATGCTTTATTCAAGTACCAATAATTTCAGGTAAAAAAAATAAAAGAACAGAAAAAGACTCCAAAATGTTGTCACAGATTAAGCAAATTAGTCAGGAGAAAACGTTTTCTTCAGTGTATACAAAACGCAAACATTTGCCCTGGGATTTCCCATAGATGGCATAGTCCACAAGGACTTATTTGGAACAAAATGTCTCTGAATTCTCCAGTCTGTGAACAGGCAAAGTAAAAGCTTACTCAAGTTTAGCATACCCAAAATTTTTATGCTCCAATCAAAGCAACTTGTACATAAACTGCTACAAGTAGAACTAAGTAGAACTAGTGGAAGCAGAGTAATGGGAGCTAATTATTCTTCCAAAATCTAGCTTCCATGCTCTATACCAGGGGTGGCGAACAAGTTCGACACAAAGAGCCAAAATTTTAAACTGTGAGAGTCAGAGAGCCACACCACGCAGTGACCTGCCAAAACAAACACACACAAAAGCATATAATTTTAACAATAATATTAAACACATATTGCAGTTTGCCATTTTGGGTGAAGGTAAAAATCCTATTCACCATCCCTGCTCTATACTAATTGTATTTACATCTACCGTGCAAGAGTCTATAAAAATATACTTGGTATATAAAACCCCTAAATGAGTCTGAGGTGAGAGATGAAATATTACTCACTCATCAAGCACTTTGGAGAGAGGCATCAAATCAGTCCCTTTAACTTAGGGAGAGGAGTCTAAAAGAGGACCACTTCTGTTCAGAAAATGGTGATTCATAAACTTCCATGGGTGGACAAGTACAAATCAGGTGCTGATCACTGTAGATGTCATCAATATGGGCAATGGTTGTCCAGAATTTTTTCTCTGGTTTCACAAAGGGTAGTGGGAATACTGTCACCTCTATGGAAAATGGCTGGTCCCAGAGGGAGGATGTGACACAGGTTAGAGAATGCAGAGACATCTTTAGGGGACTGACCCTGGGATCAATGTGCCCCTCCTCGATGTCTGCAATTTCTTGCCGAAATCTGATCAGGCCATCACAGAATCTATCCAGCTCTGCCTTTATTCTGCCTCATTGGGTTCAATCATGAGAGTCCCTGCCATTGGCCAGGACATCATTGGGAGCTTGAAATCCATAATCCTGAAGTCTCTTGGCCACATCCACAGCCTCAATGTTTACAGACATTTTGAAGGGCCTGTGTCCAAAATAAGTTCATGAACCACATAACCTCTGGCACCTCTGAAAAGGACTCTGTAGTGTTTTTCTAATCACTTAACCATGTAATTGGTATTTAATATAGCAATTTCCGTGGCTTGCTTCAAGTCCTTGCCCCTTCCTCTTCTCCTTTTTACTGCAAATACACCCCACATTCTGTCAGCAAAACACTATAATAGACACATCCAAATCCAGGTCTCTAAACTCTTGCTCTTAGGACCAACCTCTCACCTCAACTCTCTTCAGTATACTACGTTATTTTTCCAAATCCTCATATCTCTCACTTTACTCTTTTTTATTTTAATTTTTTAAGAGACATTGAGGGCCCTAAAGGTGAACACCAGTTAACCACATAAGTTCCTCTCTTTAAAAGTGTGTCTAGTGCAGTCTAACAAAATCCACTGCAAAGAATTTTTTACACATTTCATTTACTCTTCACCCAAAACATCAACATTGGTTACATAGTCCTCTTAAGGAAGCAACATTAAAAAAAAAAAAAAAAAGAACATTGAACATTAGGTTCAATGTTTTGATTCGGTCACCTCTTTTAAGTATATATTACAAATGACTTCAGTTTCAAGACCATACACATTTTACTACATATTTCTAATAATAAATCATGACCAAATTTTGCAAGTTCAAAAAATTAAACATTAATCTAAGTGGTTTAGGATACTGTTCAGTTGACATGTCAGATGGTGGCATTGGCTTCTAGACCTTTGGTGACCTTTGGGGAGACTGTAATGTGGTTTAGGCAAGTCATCTGGTGGCTGTGAGGCAGCTTACTCCCTTGAGTCTTTGCAGCATGGCTGTTAGCTGCTTCAGGGTCTAGAGAGGGTCTGGCAGAAACCAAAATGCCTGTTTTCTGTAGTCTGAATAGGGCAGAGTAGTGGCATCGCACTTCAGTATAACGTAGTTAAGAATCATTGGAGGGGCTGGAGAGAGCACATTGAGGCAAGCATCTGCTTTGCAGATAGGAGCCTTGAGTTTGTTCCCTGGTGCTGCATGGTATCAGGCACTGCTGAGGGTGACCTCCATGCATAGAGCCTGGAGTACCTTCTGAGCTTCGTTGGGTCTGGCCCCCAAACTGAAAACAAACAAAAACCCTCTATAATTTATCTTGACTCTTATTTAAAAAAATCATTGAACATCCTCTTAAAAGATGGCATTACTGTTGAATTCCGTATTCTAATTCTATATACATTCAGGGCTGGAGAGATAGCATGGAGGTAGGGCATTTGCCATGCATGCAGAAGGATGGTGGTTCAAATCCTGGCATCCCATATGGTCCCTTGAGCCTGCCAGGAGCGATTTCTGAACCCCTGAGTGCTGCCGGGTGTGACCCAAAAACCAAAAAAAAAAAAAAATTTCTATGTTCATTCAAGATTCAGTGTGTAAAAATATCATTCTCATTAAGCTTAAACAGGGTTACAGAGTATTATTTTGTGTTTGCTTTCTGTTAAAAAAGTAGCCCCCATTTTTTCAGCCTGAAATTAGTCACTATTTTAATTTGAGAGTTCATAATTCCAGAAAGAGAAATGTGTGCTTATAAACACTTGTTGTAATTAATAAATTTGATTATAATTTGATGAACAATAACTACTTAAAAAGCATTTATCTAGGTCAAATACTCTAGTTTTCAAAAATGTGTTGCTATAGTTACTGATTCTATTATCTACAACTAATACATATTTAATATGAAATTATTAAGTGGGCCGGATAATTCAGAGAATAACTACAACAGAGGAAGAAAAACATCAACTAGAGGTCAAAAGGAAGAGAGAGGAAATCAAGCCTCCTAGACCTGGTTCTGTTTCTTAGTTCTGTGGTTTTCAACTCCAAAATTCCCAGACCACTATTTCCTTGTTTGTGAACAGATAGAATTAGGTTAGAATTAGGCAGTCTTGGGGCCCGGGAGATAGCATGGAGGTAAGGCGTTTGCTTTTCATGCAAAAGGTCATCGGTTCGAATCCCGGTGCCCCATATGGTCCCCTGTGCCTGCCAGGAGCAATTTCTGAGCAGGAGCCAGGAGTAACCCCTGAGCACTGCTGGTGTGACCCAAAAACCAAAAAAAAAAAAAAAAAAAAAAAGAATTAGGCAGTCTTTGAGACTATCTTTAATCATCTCTGAAGTTACACAGGAAACAGTGTGCATGTAGTAATTTTTCGAGTTCTTCCTATTTTACATTTCTTCCTAATTCTTCATTGTTATTTTGCCATTTTCCTGCTGATATGTCCTATTTGTGACTGTGCTTCAGTATTCTGAATATACTATACTGTCTCAAATCTAGGTTTAGCAAAGAACTCCATAACCCACTATGCCTCTTATAGGGTTCATTTTTATTTATATTGAATCACTCAAATCTCAGCTTCAATACATTTTCCAAGTTTTTGCTCCTTTTTTTCCTTAATAATTTTTTGGGTGGTCTCCCAATCCCTGGGGGGACTGAGAGCTACTCTTATGATTGCCAATCTGTCGATGGGTCAATGTTAGGGTTGGTGTTGAGGTGCTCAGGGGTATGGGCTAGGATAAATGGATATTCTAGCTAGGCTGAGACTACCATAATCACATCCAGCAGGGCTGGGGCACACCAACGTTTCCCTCTTCGAGGGTTGGGGATGTGGTGCCAGAGGACTGAACTTGGGCACTTTTGCATAAAAGGCATAGGCCCTGCATCCCCAATTTATCTCCTTGGATCTCTTTTTATAAACTGTTTTTCATTTCGGTCTTTAAGTAAGGGCAAGACACACTCTCAAGTCAAGTAGTTTTCAACATTCTCTTATTTACTTTTGGGTGATTTTGTTTAGGTCCTCACATAAATGGTCCTCAGCAGTCCAGCAGACCAAATGAGAGAAGAGGCTATTGGTCTGCTAGAGCATGAACAAAGTAGCCTAAGACTGATGTTTTACAGATTAATGAGAAATATAGATTTTAAAGCAACATCTCTTGAGTTTTGGCAGCAATTTAAAATATATTTGGAAAACTACTATATGGACCCAATTAGACACATTGCTGGCTCACTCTGGCTCTTGATGCTTCAATGAGGACCCCAGTGAGTAACTGAGAAGGCTAAACCTTAATTTTTTGGCTAAAGCAAAGCTAGCACATTTATCCCTGTGCTATCTGTCCAGCCCACATACTTTTTAATACATCATATCCCTGCTTTACTGTGCTAGCTCATGGTACCCAAGTAACATTATTTTCTGTTCTCTATACCCAGTTACTCTATCTCCTAACTTTCCCACAGTTTGCCTTCTCCAATTCCCTTTCCTCTCTACTCCCAGTAAAAATATGACATAAAGGTAATGTAGGGCAGAATCAAAATGGATTTAAGTAAAAATTACTTTTATGGTGACTGGATAAAGGAGTTGTGGTGTACATATATATATATATATTTACTGAAACACTACTTTCTCACTTAAAAAGATAAATTGTGCTTTGTGAGACAAAATTGATAGAACTTAGGCTCCCCTTGACTCCTGCCCTGTCTCTTCTTTTCTGCTTCTCATTGGTCTCTTTTCTACCATCTCTCCATTCAATTTCTTTCCTTCTCCTCCTTCTGGGACTAAGATGATCTTAGTCCTTATGGGACGAAGATGATCAAGGCATCCTTCCTTTAAATTATTGTATTCCCTCATCCAGTTGTTCTAAATGCCATATATAATGGGTAGCAATTTGTTTATCTTTCATCTTCTGCCTTAATTCATTTAATAAGCTATCTGTCAGTTCTGTTGATGTTAAAGTGGTTGCATGATTGCGTCAATCCTTACAGCTGTGTAATATTCCATGGTGCTTAGATATACTTGATTTGCTTTTGGGCCACACATACTGCTGCTAAGGGTTTATACTCCTGGCTCTGAAGTCAGGAATCACTCCTAGCATGTTCTCTGGACAGCTTCCAATTCTTGGTACTCTAACCGCTTCTTGAAAAGAATGTCCAAAGTTTAAGTGATCTCTGCTCTCCTCAGAACCCAGGATCCAAGACCCTCTAAACCTAGGGCTCTTCCTGGGTGACAGATAAAAGTCCATCTTAGTGCATGGCTGCCTCCGCCCCCGTGGGCTTTGGCTGATTTTGCTTTGAGAAAGGTTTGGATCTGGATCTCTACTAGGTCACATTGCATGATCTGATGACTCAGATGGGCCATTCTTCATAGTCACAAGCTAAAGATCAATGCCTTCCATCACTGTCCCCTTTGCATCGTTCTAGGAACACATCCTCCCCGCCAATTAACTAAAAGTCAGTTATCGAAAACTGGTTTTAGTTTATTGCATGATGTTCTCACTCTGGCGAATTCAGTCGCAGACAGGTCAGTTTTGCATTCCCAGAGTGCGGATCTCCGGGCGGATCTGTTTGTTAAATGCAGTCTCTCCTTCGGGGAGGACCAACAGGGGGGAATCTCTTGCAAGCTTTCGCGTGGTTTTAATCTCATTTTTTTTTCCTGGAAGCGGGATGCCCCTAGCAGAGACTCTGAAGCCCGGGACGATGGGTGCCGGGATGCCAGCCTGGGAGCCCAAAACCTGGTACTAGATGTGGAGGCCAGGGTTGCGTCGCAGCTCTCCGAGTGCACGGGTGCGAGCGCCCAGTTGTCAGGCGGCGGGGTTCTGGAGCTCCAGGGCGGGTTCGCACTGGGGAGATAGAACCGAGTTGGGCGGGAAGCAACTTCCACCGGGCGGCTGGAGGGGCCCATCGCCATGTACCCAGCCGCAGCGGCGCAAAGGCAGCGCCGCAAGTGCACGTCCGGTACCACCAGGTTGCTCAGCCGCACCTGCGTATCGGGGCAAGGGGCGCTCTCTTTGGGGCCGAGCCGCGCCGTAGTGCGCATGCCC
The DNA here is from genome assembly GCA_004027635.1 of Crocidura indochinensis. Classification (NCBI taxonomy): domain Eukaryota; kingdom Metazoa; phylum Chordata; class Mammalia; order Eulipotyphla; family Soricidae; genus Crocidura; species Crocidura indochinensis. The sequence continues at coordinate 780 of PVKC010032637.1, read as the reverse complement.
AGCGCCTCGCCGCACCTGCGCAGTCCAGCTTAGCGCGCACCTCTCGGGCATAAGCAGCCCCCCCCACTCCCACCGCGCGCTCCTATCGCGCACGCGCACCGGGCAGGGGGCTGCGCCGGCGGCCGCGGTTCGGCTCGGTCGCGCTCGCTGGGGTCCCGCGAGGCCGGAACGCTTTTTCCTTCCCGGCATGCAGCGCGGGGAGGGATTTAACACCAAGATGGCGGACGGCCCTGACGAGTACGAGGCCGAGGCGGGCTGCGTGCCCCTTCTCCACCAGGAGGTGAGGCGCCGCCGTCGGCCCGGGACGGGGCCCAGCTGCCGCCGCCGTGCGCCGCCCCGCGGGGCGCGAGAGGGCGAGAAGGGGCCCGCCGGCCGCCGGGAGAGCGGGCGAGGCGGGCGCGCTCGGGTGTGGGCGCGGATAACGGGAGGCGGCGGCGGCGGGGCGGGCCCGGGGCCTGTGTGTGTGCGCGCGTGTGTGTGCTTGTGTGTGGCCGCGCTCGGGTGCGTCTCGCCAGCCTCCAGATGCCTCCAGATGCCTCCAGATGTTCCGGTCCCGCAGGCCGAGTGGAGAGCGCCTCCCGCCGCCTCCCCGCCCAGGCCCTGCGGCCCCTCCGAGTCTCCCCGCCCTGCAACCTTTCTCCGCGTTTGCTCGTCCTTACGCGGTTGCAAAGTGCGGGTCCGAACTTGGCGGGTGTGCAGCGTTTCCCTGCTCTTTGTTTGCGTCTTTTCTTGCTTTGCATCCCTCCCCCAGGTGGAGCAAAGATCGTGAAGCTCGTCCCC
>PVKC010032636.1:0-14197 GCA_004027635.1 Crocidura indochinensis | reverse complement strand
CCCCCCCCCCCCCCCCCCGGTGTCCCATAGGGTCCCACAAGCCAGGAGCGATTTCTGAGCGTATAGCAGGAGTAATCCCTGAGCGTCAATGTGTGTGGCCCAAAAACCAAACAAATAACAACAACAACAAAAAGAAAAAATGATTTATCCTTTGAACTATCCTCAACCAGTGATACTGGCTGGTAGATTTTCTTGGCAACGGTAGTCAATTAGTAGTCCTCTTCAAAACGTCATCCTTTCGTGCTAAGGATATACTGTAGCTTACTAAGTATGTCTACTTAGAGCCTGTGATTTCTTATCCTTCCTTTCAGTGATCAAATCCTTTTGAGCCAATGTAAGTGGGTGATAAGTGCTGTTACTTAGTCAGTACCATGATTTTAGTAATATGTCCTTCCATAATTCTCTATCCTCTTCTCTCACAGGAAAAGAAAATGGTGCTCACAACATCATGTAAAATGATAAGGTGCAAGGGAAATTAACACAAATATTTTGAGGGGAGGACTCTTCAGAAGTGCAAGGGCTCAGCCTAGGGGTACTTTTTGCAATATTTGGTACAAGTGTCCAGGTCTCAAGGTTCAGAGGCAAGGCTAAGTGATGCGATGTTGCTTAGTATAGAATACTGGGAACCACCAGGCTAACCCGGTGGTGTTCAGGATTTCCAAGGTGCTGCAAAGTGCTGCCAAGGTGGTAAACTGGGGTTCAAACTTGAGGCCTCAAGCATGTGTGCCAATGCTTTGAGCTATTTCTACATTCATGAGAACTTAAATTTTGAATGATTACAAACAGAAAAGCTGCCCATAAACCTGGACCTCAGAGATATGAACAAGTCTTTTTTTCCAAGCAACTATTAAGCATATTTTCAATCCATATTTAATCATTCACGATGAGAGAAATTAATCAAAGTCATCTTCATCATTTATAAAATTAATCAAATATAATTACAGACTCCATACCAAAGATCTTATTTGAAAAATATTTATTGAATCTTAGAAATGTAAAGAGAATTATAAGGAAATTCATAGGTAAAGATGTCATTTATATGATTTTATCTGTCATAACTATTTTCAAAGAAGAGATATTGCAGTCTTTCTGAGAAAGTTCAATAAATAAACAATTTATTGATAAAGACATGTATACTTATTCTCTCTATATAACTCATAGCTGCACAGATATAAATAAACATATTCAAATAAAACTATCAACAGTTATAAAATTCAATATTTATTCATAGTTGCATAATAAATTATTTTAATAATACTAATAACTAAAATTATGTGTTTTTCCTACAAAAATGACCTTGCAAAGATGAATTTAGCCAAATAACATATGATAAACAAAACTATCTACATAGCATATACAATTATTGTTGGAAATGTTATTTTCATGAAGTGGTCTAAGAACACCTTTCATATCCTATGCTCATCCCTACTGATAATAAGTGCTAGAACAGAGCAAGTAGAGGCATGTCAGAATGGTTTGTAACAAAGAATGAGTATGTAAGAAGTATAATTGCCAAAAGAAAAATCTTTATTTTCTAAAAATAAATATCGTTTAGCATGTTTTATTTCCTTAAGTTTCACAAGGCAATTTAATAAGTCTATTGTTGGGTTTTAGAGCAATTATTGACAGAAATTTTAAAAATATAATTACTTCATTGGTGTATGGAAAAGTGGAAAACATTTCAAAGGTTCCAAATACCAATATTGAAAAGGTTGAAATCTTAGGATATTGAGCTTATCTTTATAAATGTTTCACATTAACAAAATAAATTGAATATATATAAGTACATATGAACATCCTTGAAAAATGTGTAGCAACAAATATTAGTATATTTGAGTAATGTGAATAGTATTAGACATTATTTTAATATCATTCACATATATTAACATAATTGATTTTTTGACTCTTATATTTGATTATAAGGTACTTATTCTATTATTTGAGTAGCTATCTAAAGGCTATCAGAAATCTTTTTGGACATATGAATCATCCTTAAGATTCTTGTTTGAATTCATAATAAACCTGCTTTAGAAAACTGAATTTCATGAATAATTATTATACTTACTGTGTGCTATGATGTATTTAAGGTATTTTTGTCAACCTTATGTAACTGGAATTCTAAATTCAATCTATGTCTCCATATTGATTCTATTCCAAATTAAGTGTTAATTGCAATTTTTGAAAAATGACAGTTTATTCAAAGAGCTTGGAGTTAGCTTCTGTTATCATGGGCAATATTATTAATATGTTTAAATAGACATATTCAAATTGATATCTGTGTTTAGTATGCACTTAACCCATTCATATAGAGAAAAATAAGATCGTTGTCATAATCAGTAACTAGATGGCCATACATTATCATCCTTTATTTCAGTTAAACACAGTTGACATTATTAGATGCTAGTGACCAAAATCATTGAATATCTTGAACAAATACATTCTAATCTAAACTTCCAATATGATTCTAAAAATTACTGAAGAGAATTGGGTCAAGTGAGCTGCTATTTTTGCAATGGTCAGGTTTTTAGAAAGCTGCTGAATTAGGGAACAACCCACCCAATTAGGAAGTTGTTATCACAGCTGCCAACGCAAGAACTAACCCCACTTATGTTTGATCAGGAAGTAGTGATATCAGAAAACAGACAGAAACTTATTTGTTCTAAATCCTTGCTTTCTTGCCAGGAGTTTTATTAAAAAATATGGATAGCTAGTGCCTTATGGCTTCAATGTTTTTCAATTCTTAATTAAAGGCTTACAATAATCAGTCTGATTAGTGAATCATTTAATATCCATAGCTGAAAAGGATGCAAAAGGCTATAGATATTCATTTCTTTCTTAAAATCTGATTTTGAGTTTTCCCAAGATAGTGTACGAATACATTTCCAAGCCATTTATTCTATGTGTTGTAGCACTTTAGGACAAAAGCTAATAATCTCATTATATTGTTCAGGGTTCCCACTGGGCTTCTTTCAGAAGTGACAGGTAGATTCCTGAAAAAGGGCATATGGGGAAATTTTTCTTATGAGTAGATCTTAGGAAAATAAAACTTAGAAATATTATGCCTGTTGAAATTTAATGCTAGAATCCATACTTTATTCTTTTATTGTTTTTATTACTTTAAATGTTATTGTCCAATGTTAAATCTTCAGACGCGGTAAATATTGCAATATTCAAGTAGTAGATTTTCATATACTTGGGATTATATATTTGGAAAAATTTCTTAGACAAAAGCATGGTATAGGGCTGCAAATGACCAAGTACTTGAGTATTTTTATTCAAATTTAGTTAATTAAAATGTATTTAATTTCTTATTGTTCTAGCTTAAATTACATATATAGTATCTCTATGAAAGAATCAGTATTGTAAGTGGATGAATTCCAATTCCACAAATTCATAACAAAGTAGTAAGAAATTATAGTTCTTTTCAGACTCCCAATAAAACTGTATGTATCTCCAGTACTGTTTCTATTAAAGTGGTTTACTGTGCTTCTTGATAAAGTTTTCATTATCACTAGTCTCCATCTTGAGATAGAAAAAAATCATATAGTCATGCCTCCAAAATAAGTAAAATAATACTTATCATTTTTGTTTTTTATTTTTGTTTATTTTAATGTGCCACAATGCAGTATTTTATCTAATATGTTGCTTAATATAAGTATTAATATTAAATTGTAGCAATCTAGCATCACCTTCCTCTATATTTCTGGAACCTGAACATCCAGATTTGTTTCAAACTATGAATAGATTTCTGATAGACTCATAAAAGTTGTATATCTCATCATCAGAATATTCTCAGAGACCCATAAGGTGAATCCTCGGGAAAATTCACCTGTCTTTGAACATATTATAGAAATCTTAATAAAGAACATTCAAAATTTGACTCTTGTCCAAAGTATTGCATATACTTCATTTCTAGTAGTTACCCATCTCAAAATCAGGGCCAGGACTAGAATCTACTCAGGCCTTCTTATGGAGTACTCTGTAAGAGGAAAGACAAGGAGTACCCTAGAGACTGGTGACTGCAGAGAAATAAAATGAAAAAAAAAAAAGGACTATATAACAGATAATAATACCTCTGAAAATGTTTTCTGCTTTGAAAAATATGGTGGAATAAAGTAGAGACTGGAAAAGTACTCAAAAATTTCAATGTAGCTGTTATTATTGCCAGTGCCAGATTCAGTATACAAAGAAAAATAACATGAAAATGATTATTATCGAAATAAAGTTGGACATAACCTTTTTTCTTGTAATATTATTTCTTGAGAGTAATTTTTAGGATTGTTATGCAGCTTTTGGAAAAACTACTTCAAGTGACAGAAGACTGCATGGAATGGCCTATGTTGTTTATTATATCGCTTTCTCCTTTTTATTTTCCCTTCACAACCCTTCCTCTTTCTCTCCTTGTAACCTCTTTCTCCTGTTTCTTCTCTTGCTCTGCCTCCTCCATGTTCTTATTATTTTCTTTTTTTTTATTCCCCTCCTCATCCTCATCCTCTTATTCGAGCCTCTTCTACTTATTCTCCTTGAGAAGAGAGCATGCTCATGCAGTGGTCCTCAAACTACGGCCTGCAGCCCACATATGGTATTTGTTCCCATTTTGTTTCTTCACATCAAAATAAGATGTATGCAGTGTGCATAGGAATTTGTTCGTAATTTTTGTTTTTACTATAGTCTGGCCCTCCAATGGTCTGAGGAACAGTGAACTGGGCCCCTGTTTAAAAATTTTGAGGACCCCTGCTCTATGGTTTTAGGACATGTTCATAAGACAAGTATTGCTGGAGATTCAGTCCAAGAAACCCACTTGGAATTAATTTTATATGTTATATTCCTATCCTGATTCTGTATTTTGTTCTTGTGCTTCTTTTCTAATTTTATTATGATAATGTAGCAGACATCTTTGTAGCTTTTACTTAAATAGCTCTCTATATTTAATTTCTTTTGTTATTGGGGTCACACCTGGTGCTGATCAGAGCTTATTCTTGGCCTGCACTCATGCATCACACCTGGTAGTACTGGGAGACCATATAGCTACTGAGGATTAAACCTGGTTTGGCCTTTTTCAAGGCAAATACAACTATCCCTTACTATCACGCAGCCCTAAGGACACTTATTATTTTTTTATTAGATCAAACAACTGTGGTCTATGAAGTTGCTGGTAGCTAAGTTTTCAGAATATAATATTTCAAGACCAATCTGACTACCAGTGTCAAATCCCATCATCAGTGCTCCCATACTCAATCATCCACCTCCCCCTCCATCTGCAACCTCCATGTTGGCAGGCACATTAAAGTTCCAAGATTCAGTTTAAATCTCATGCTTTCAGTGTTATTGAGTCTGTCCTTCGTATACACTACCATGCCATTCACCAACCTCTCCAATATAATAGACACCCAGACCCTTGTTTCCCCATTACTTTTCTTCCTCATCTTTTTCTTCCTATTCTGATTTCTTTAGTTCTCTGTCCTCTTACCTAAGCTCTAGGATTAAAGGTGATCTAGCTACCCTTCCTTTACTACATTTTATCTCCTAATACAATTATTTTATATATCAAACATAAGTCAGGATATACTGTTTGTCTTCTTCTGGTATATCTTGCTCAACCTGATATCTTTGAGTTCCAACCAGGTTGCAGCAAAAGGCATGATTTCCTTGTAGTTACATAGTATTGTACCACACCTTCATAATCCTTTTACCTGAAATTATATACCTGGGTTGATTCCATATCTTAGCTATCATACTCATTGCATAAAAGAATAATAGTATGCGTGCATCCTCTTGAATAGATTTTCTTTATTTTTTTAGTTCCTGGGATGTAAAATTTCTGGGTCTTATGGCAGCTCATTTCTAAGTCTAAGAGGATTCCCAAAACTCTTTTTTCATGTGGGTTGAACCAGAAAACATTCTCACCAGCAACTTTGTACATTAAGGTGGTTAATAAAATAATGTTTCAAAAATTCAAAACAAAAGGTGAAAAAAATCATGTTAATTTGAAAAATTATTTCTTTTCTCCTTAATATTATTTTTGTTTGATCTCAGGTGGTTGACCATGATAACCTGGAGTGCCAACTTTCCCTGAGATAGTTAACATACAGCAACGTTCTTAATAAGCAACACTAATGTGTGCTCTCATGTATTATCTATCCTGTGATTTTCCCTGACTGCAGTGCTCTATTTGCTTCCTGGCCCATAGGCATAAGAATCTCAATATCCACTTGATTACATTGTTACTAATTATTTTTCTTTTTGACTCAGCTAATTATATTTGCAGACTTTTCCTCCGCCTTGCTCTGCAAAAAGTCTCTGAGATAGAGTTTAACAAGAATGCATGTGACAAGAAACCAGTTGTTTCTGGGTAGTGCTATTTACCTTTTATAGAACAAAAAACTGCTTTGTTAAGTATTCAGGGATTTCATTATCATAAAAGAAAGGTGTCACAAAGCCAGCCAATACCCTTTCCCTTTCTCACAAGCTAGAACTAAATTGTATTTTCATGAGGAAAAATAAAAAGTGAAAATACTTTTAGAGAAATGAAGTTTATTGTTCTCCTATGATAATGAGGCCAAATTGGTAGTAATTCACAAATGGCATGAGATTGACTCATATAATCTTTTTATTTGTTAAAAATATCCTTATATTTCTACCAGAATTCTTGGACTCATAAAATAGTCAAGAGAAATCTTAGATTATGAGGATTTAATTTCTATGATACTTCTAATACAAAGGCAAAGAAGTTAAATAAATACAGATATAATGATGAGGGTTGTTGGAATGAGGCTGCATAGCATTAAAACTGATGACTGACAGTGCTGAACTGAATTCCAACAGAATATTAATTAAAGTATGTATTAAAATATTAACTGAAAAAGGTAATATGTTGTGGTATCATAGAACTTAAGAAAGAAAAAATATATTTTCTAATTCTAACTGATTCAGAAAAGGTTTCCATGACAAGGGCTCATTCTAGCCTCTAGAGCCCATTTTCATTTTTCTCAGTATTTGAAATACACCTTTCATAGAGTGCAGCGATTTTAAATATATTAAAACATTTTTATTAATATTAGCGAATATGAAAGACATTATCTAATTAAAGTTGTTGACTCTGTCTTGATTTTTAATGAAAGTAATATTATAGAGTCTTGGAGTTAGTTATAATAAAGAATATATACAAAAATGCAATTATCTTCAATTATTTAATAACTGAATATGAAGTTGTGAGTAGCTTACCATTATAAAGTAAAGCACAGAACAGGATTTCTATTATATATTCATCCATCGATTTATTCAGTCATATTTATTTAACAAATATATATTGAGCTATTTAGGTGTCTAGAGATGTTGAACCAGAGATATCAAAAACATATTCAACTCAAAATTTTTACAAAGATTCAGAGCTTATAGTAAGAATTACAATTATTGGAATAAATCAATAGAATGCTGAGGCAACTCTAATGGTATGTGTTTTAAGTATATGAATTGTCTCTCTTTGAAACTCAAATGATTTTCATTCAGTCTATGTTTGGGAGTGAAACTATACATAAAGCTTCTAATATTCTACATGAGGCTGGCTTACTTTTTGTCTTACTCTTTTTTTTGTTCATCAAATTTTTTCCAGGAAAATTGACTCAGGAACATTACTTTAGTACTCTTGTTTGCATGGGAAGTTGTCAAGCCTGATCTGACCTGCCTTTCCATCAAGATTATAAAGGTGACGGATAGTCAATTTCAGGGATTCATGGTCCATTTTAACACAGTGCTTCACCTTGCAGCTAAGTAATACAGCTGTGATAAAATCAGCCATAATCACTGCATCTTACTCAACCCTGAATTTCCTATAAATACTAGTTTCATGAAAGAAAAAGCAAGTGGAATAAGAGGGTATATAGAAAAAGAGGAAGCCAGAGGTGAAGGTTTATCCATAATAACTAATGGAGAATTTGTTTATGGATTTCCCTCCTTATTTCTCTGTAGAGTTAATGGAAGCATACATCACATAACCAAGATGTTCATTTTTATTTGGTTATTAAAATAAATAATATGTATTTAATATGTACATGCATTTAGAATTATATGCACAATAATTATAGAAAGCTGAGAAAATCCTAGGAAAATTTTTCTTTGATATATTCCCTTGCATATATGACGCCCTTATTATAAGTCTCTGTGGGGAACAATAATAGAGTATATATGAAGAGAATTAAAGAGAGTGATAACAGTTGATCTAGTAGTATGTCTGAAAGGGATAAATGTGGGTAGTAAGAGACAGTAAAAGGGAGTATTTTTCATATGTCCTTTGTCCACTTATATTTCTTCCTGGAGATGGGATGGGAGGGAAACTGGGGATGTTGCTGGAGGGGAATGAGACAGGTTTAGGGACCAGTGTTGGAATATTGCCTTAAACTTAATCATCAATAACCCTAGTTTGTGGTGTTTTATTAAAAAAGAAAAAAGAATAAAGACATTTTAAAAAGAAAAATATGTAAAGGTAAATTTGGGCTCGGCAGTAAAAATGTATTTGTATCAACCTTAATGTAAAGGGGATAAGGCAAAATAAGGTTTAATTTTATATTGGCTACATATATTTATATGGTATCAAAAGTAGAATTATAAAAAATAGAATTGATTCTAGTGCAAGGTTCCAAACTGGAGGTTCATATTTGGCAGCAAATAAAATATTAAATCTAAAAAATTAAAGTTGCTTGAAAAACATCAGTTGTTAGATAGATATAAGACTGAACACCAAGCACAACAACTCTTACAAATTTTCTAATTAAATTTGTTCTTTAACAGATTTCTGTCCTAACTGTTTAAGTCAATCATTCCTCTGGGTCTACAGGGTTTTTTTTGCACTTAGATAATCTCTAAAATATAAGACAATTAGAGGTAAAATATTTAGAAGATGTACATTTAAAATGCAGTAATAATTATAAAATAATTGAATACGTAGAAGGAAGGACATTCTATTTTATATGTACTATATTTAAACACTAATATGACCATTACATATTTGTTTGATTCTTTAATCTTCTCTTTTTACTTAGCAAAAAAAAAAAAGGTTTTTAAAGTTGAAAATGTTCTCAAAAATCATACATTGAGCAAGAGCTATGATTTTAAGCAAGCCCTCTTGACCAATGAAAACTACATTGCACTAATGTTTCTTTTAGTCTTGGAATCACTTAGGTTTAATTTATTTATGTGTTTATTTATTTATTTGTTTTTGGCCACACCCAGTGTTGCTCAGGGATTAATTCTGGCTGTATGCTCAGAAATCGCTCCTGGCTCCTCGGGGATCAAACCCAGGTCCGTCCTGTGTCAGCAATGTGCATGGCAAACATCCTACCACTGTGCTATTGCTCTGGCCCCAGGAATTGCTTAGTTTTATCAAGAAGAGTCATTTCTGTATTTCTCATCTATATTCATTTAGAGAACTATGGAAGATTTTGGAAATCTTACAAAAAATTCCATAACAGAGTCCATTAATAGGGAGGATAAAAGTTACAGTTCAAAATTATATTTGTCTCTAGTTGCTGTATGATTTTAGGAAACTCAGTTTCTCTGGTCTTCCATTTCATATGAAAAATTAAGTAATAGGACATACATACTAATATTTAATTATATATAGTGAATATATAAATATGCATGTGCCAGATCATAGTACAGTGGATAGAGTACTTTCCTTACTTACAACTGACCTGGTTCAAACCCCACATAATGTTCCCCAAATCCACCAGGAATGATCCCTGAGTACAGAATCAGGATTAACTTGAGCACCCCTTTGGGTGTGGCCCAACATACCATCTTAAAGAATAAATTATAGAATGTCATGTGATGTACTTGATATATTTAGACTGGAACAGGAGAGTCAAAATAAAGGCTACTGTTAGCATATTCATCATTATCTTAAGAAACATTTTACTACTTACAAATTTATTCATTTTTACCCCCATCTGCATTTTATCCTGCTATATATAACAGAGAATGTCCCTATTTGTTTGGCCTTCAGAAATCTGTCATCCTTATCTATACTCTGGCAGTTTCCAAATCTCAATCACTATGCAACTCACATTTTCTTCTCACATTATACCCTGTTTTATGTCATCTTTCATATTCTAGGATTCTAAGTGTATTATAAATCCTTATAACAAAACCATGAGGCAGATTGACTTGGTTATAGAACACATTACAGGGAGAAACAAGTTATTTATCATTATTTTCTTCAATAGTGAATATTTATTGAATTTATATTATATATTGGGTACTCAAAAATATAACACAGATCACTAGTATTACAGTTTTCCTCTAGAAGGATCTATTTAAACACCAGTCTAATTTCATTGAGTTGTATCTCTTCATTATTTGTACCCATTAAAATAGCTTTGTAATAAATTAAATTGGTAACTCAGTATTAAATAAATCTGTTATTTATCCCGAGTTTATTATTATTATTATTATTGTTATTATTACTATTTCTATTTTGTTTTTGGAACTACATCTGGCAATGCTCAGGTCTTACTTCGTGGCTTCTTGCTCTGGCATCAATTTTGGCAAGCTTGGGGGGACATAAAAGATGCTAGGGATTGAACTTGGGTCAGCAACATGCAAGGTAAACAGGCTAATGAGTCTGGCACCACACATATTAATTTTAGTCATCAGAATATATTATAAAATTAAAGAAACAGTTGACTAATGAACAAATTAAACATCCTATAGTGCAATTTTCTTTTCTTCTTTTTTCCCCTCAAATTCTCCAAACTGCTAGATTGTATATTCTTCTTCTGCTCTACCTAAATTCATAGGTTAATAACAAGTTCCCCTAGGCATATCTCTATGATAGCCACCTTTAATATGATTTTTTCATAAGCTTTCTCGTAGTCTATTAATTTTGAGATGTATCATTGCCCTCTGCCATCTTCCAGTCCATTTCCTTCAGGTTTTCATTTCATGTTCCAGTTTGTGTTATTTGGATTTTCTCCATAGGATTCTGTTCTTTTCCATTGCAATCTCCCCTGTGGACTCTGAATCTCCCATTCTTCTTTCCTGCAGCTCTTTCAAGTATTCATACTGAATTGTGTTATAATGTGCTTTAATGATCTCTGTAGGGTACAATAGGTTAAGCAAAGGTTAGTGTTATCTTACTGTTTTAAATTAGATAGAAACAAGATCAAGATCAAGAGAAGGGTGAAAATCAATAGTTTCATCTTTGAGAAATAGAAATAAAAAGTGTTAATTCTAATACCAATGACTTTATGCTAGTAATATAAAATTTCCAGATAGTTGTTCTATTCAAAAATGAGTAAATAGAACTTGGAAGGTGAGTGATAAATGTTCAAAGGAGGTTTTTAAGGTATTTATTTTAAACTTACAAGCTGCTGGTGGGCACCAAAGTGATCTGCTTAAATAATTGATGAAAAGAAAAAAAGCTAAAGCATTAATAAACATTATACATTCTAAATCTGCATTACTAAAACATGAGGAAATTGAAAGAAAATTTAGTTTTTATAACATAAACCCTGTATAAACCTAATATAAAAAAATAGAGAATATCATTAGAAATGTTTCAGGCTGGAGTGCTATAACATAGTGGGTAAGGCATTTGACTTGCACACAGCAGATCTGAATTGTCAGGCTTTCATATGATCCCAGGGACCCTCCAAGAGTGATTTCTGAGCACAGGGCTAAGAGTAATCCCTGAGGTGTGGCTGGGTGTGGCACAAAACTAAACAAAACAAAACAACAGCAAAAGATGTTAGAAATCAGATTAGCCTCTATGAAGATCTTGTTGCTAAAACCCAACATATATATATAAATTATTAATTCGTGAATATTTAATATACCCACCTTTAATAGATTTAAGTAGTTGAATGAAAAGGGATATACTAGAAATATTGAAACAAACTGTAGTATAATTTCAAAATAGTATACATTATTTTTATTTTATTTTATCTTATTTTAAATGTATTTAAGCATTGAGGTTTACAATGCTATTTATGGTTATTTTAGACTTACAATGTTTCAGCACCAATTCTACCACCAGTGCCAACCCCCTTCCACCAATGTTCCCAGAGTTCATCCTATACTAAGCCTCTACTCTCCCATCCCCACACTCACCCAAGCCTGCATCATAGCAGGCTTCTTTTTAAGTTTGACTGTTAAAGATAGGGTCTCATGATTTCAGTCTTCATAACTCTGTGACATGGACATATAGTACTGTCCTTTCTTAGCACAACCAACTTAGTGTCCTTGGCCCCTGTCCCTGTTTATTTCACATCTGTCTTTTTCCTCCTCAACTCAATTTCTTTTCTTCTCACTACACTCCGAAGCCTAAAGTGTTCTAAACAATCCGGTTTAAATCATTTGTTCTTCACACAGTTATCATTAATACTACATATAAGTGATATAATCCTGTGTTCATCTTTTTGTCTTACTTTCTTCAGCATATCATCTTCCAATTCCATCCATGATGCAGCAAATTGCTTCATTCTTTTTAGATATAAAATAATTTATAACTTAGAAAATGGCATCCAAAGTATGCTAATTTTAAAAGCTTTTCTAACAAATTTGTAAAAATAAGAATTAAAAATTTGTTGACTCACTGCAACATTTTTCAGAGGGTTAAATATTCTAGTATTTGTAGCATTTATTTTTAATCTACAAGAAACTCATGTGGCATACTTAGCTGCTTACCTTTATTTGATCACAAACCATTTTTCTTCTGTGTGGTACATTTAAGAGAATTCAAATTCAACCAGAAAGCTTTTCCAATTTTTTCACAATGTCAGAGGTACCACTGAAAGTAGAAAGGAAATGTTTACACTCACTGACACTCCAGAGCGATAACATCAGATAATACTAAAAAGGGTAATCAAGGGGCTGGAGTGGTAGCACAAGCCATAGGGTGTTTGCCTTGCAGGCACTAACCTAGGACAGATCACGGTTTGATCTCCTGCATCCCATATGGTTCACCAAGCCAGGAGTGATTTCTGAGCACATAGCCAGAAGTAACCCCTGAGCGTCACTGTTGTGGCACAAAGAAAACAAAACAAAACAACAACCAAAAAATGTAATATTTTAAATTAAATATATGATCCATACATATAAAACACTAAACCATGAAGATACTTTATTTTGGTTGATGCAGAGTTTAGGATTGAACCCAGGTCAGCTGCATGCAAGACAATACTATCATACTAACCCTACATTTTATCCTTTATTAGAAACTTTAAGATCAAACACCTCTCAACTAATAATCTTAGGAATTTAATAAAACAGTAAAGTGAGTTTATTATAAAGCAGGATAAAAGCATTTTTCTCTTATTAATTAAATATATGAAACTGGGCTTCTCGGACTAGAAATTTGAAATGTCCTAGAATTTTTATTGTACATTTTCCATTAATAAAAATTAAAACTGCTGTTCTTGGTAATATAACATAATATTACATCAAGTATGTGCATATCATATAGGAAGGTATATATAAAGAGAATCCAAGGTTTATATTTATTTTAAAGAAAAGAATCATTTTTGAGAAAAATAGAATATTTGGGATTGGTTATATACCCAGAAACCTGGGCCACAGAATAAATCTCTTATGTTACCAACATTTTTTCATGCCATACTTTGAGATTTATAATGTATAAAACAAAAAATCAATTTTTGTGAATACACTTAAAACTTAAATATGCAAAGTGATACTATCACTTTAATCAAAGGGGGTTCTTTTTTTTTAACTAAAAACTCAACTACTCACATGTTTGTAATCATGGTGCTTAAATAAATATAATTATAAAAATAAATCGAAATGAAAAAAAGAAAAACTATTTACAAAACAAACATACAAAAGTAAAAGATTTGTCTCTGCTATATTGACAAGCTTCATGTGACAAGGTTAAGATAAATTACTATGAGCGCTACTAGAAAATAACTCACATCTTTGGTGAACTTAAACTGAACTGCATTGATTCACATGATTACAAGATCTGTTCTAAATATTATAAAAAGGAATGAGATGCTCTGCTTGATATTATTATGTCTCCAATGTGAACTTAATTTAGATTTAATGCAATTACTCTGTGTTGATTAAATCTCAAACTGTTATTAAAAACTGAATTATTGAGGTTTACCATTTATATAACAAGTTTGGCCTTCTACATTGCGCCATAAACCTTAATCATTATGTTAGCAATAATCGCTTTGCAGTTATT